>PVIH01009267.1:60032-84001 GCA_004025045.1 Sigmodon hispidus | reverse complement strand
GACCTATGAGCTGTGCCCACATGGCTTATTGGGATTGGATGCCCTGAGAGTTTCTAGTCAGTGGGCGGGGTTTCCCTGGAGAGGAGAAGGAGAAGCAGAGAGAAGAACAAAGAGAGAACAATTGTAAAGGTCCCGAATAAACTGCTCAAAGAAGATCCTGGGTGTTGCGCTTTCCTTGCTGGCAAGGGTGCGCGCGACAGTTAAGAACTGAAGTTAAAAATTGATGGGCAACAGAGATTTTGTGTGGTTTTGTAACTGATGGTCAGCTCTGGGCCTCAGAGTTGGGGTCCAGTTTTCTGCCTGAATACCTCAGTGACATGTTCTGTAAACATGATGTGCTATCTGGACCGGAGCATTCCATGCTGAGACCATGTAAGTATCCTCCCTTAACATTACCTGTTTTAGTTTACTGGTTTTGGAGTGTGTGTGTGTGTGTGTGTGTTTGTGCGCGCGCGGGTGTGTTGCCTCGTTGCCTCTATTGAGCTGTCCATCTTAGTCCCTCATTGGGAGCTGGACTTCACCAGTTAGGCTTGTCTGGAAATGCACTTGTCTCTGGCTCCCAGCACGGGATTACAAGAGCAAGCTACCATGCCTGGCTCTTTTATATGGGTGCTGGGGATTGAACTCAGGTCCTCATGCTTATGTGGCAAGCACTTTGCCAACAGAGATATCACCCCAAGCCCTGGAATTTGCTATTTCATCAAGTACTTGGCAAAATAGATAGAGCTTCATAATAGGACAAACTATGACTAATCTTGCTTGTTAATTTGACACTCCCAGGGAGAGGAACCGTCAACCAGAGAATTGCCTCCATCAAAGTGACCCATGGACATGTCTACTGGGCATTTTCTTGATCACTAATTAAGGTAGGTGGGCCTGGGCTGTATAAAAAAAGCAAGCCAGTAAGCCAGCAAACAGCATTCCTCTGCTTCAGTTTTTGCTTCCAGGTTCCTGCCCTGCCCTCCCTTGATGATGGACTGTCCCTCAGAAATAAGATGAAACTAATCCTTTCCTTCCCAAATTATTTTTGGTCATAGTGCTTATCACAGCAGTAGAGCATAAATATAACAGTATTCACCCATCTTTTCAAAATGACCAAGTACTGAAAGCCCAATAGCTTCAATAATGTGTATACTAACTTCTTAATTCCAAATATGTGAACACATGTCCAAGCTTACTGTGTTTTCTACATGTCTTCTGTCTGGATGCTGCATCAACAATTAATATAAATAAATGTTATTATATATTTTTAAAAACATTGCCCAGAGCAGGACTCTAGCTTTTGAAATCAGTACATAGAGCAAAGGTCTTGTGAATGCTAATTTAGAAAAAAAAAAATCTATCAGCTTGTTTCTGAGAGCAGCGGTAGTGTGCTTAGCTTAGTGTGCTTAACACTGCTCTCGTTACCTAATAATATACCCTGGTGCTTTTTCTCCGAGGAAACAGCACTGTGCACTATATTCTGTGATGTGTTTAAGTTATCTTACAATGCTGCATTGAAGCTAAATATAAAATTCAAAGGGCTTAGAAAAGAGTCTTTATAATTCAGTAACACTTGTTATCTCAGTAAATAATAAATCTGTGTTTTAGGTGAAGGCTTACTATGTTGCCTTGAGTGATCTTGAACTCTTGGACTCAAGAAAGCCTCCTGCTGTAGTCTGCCACACAGCTGGTACTATAGGCTTGTGCCACTGTACAGCTCTATGTAACAACCTTTTAGTTTTCTAGTTTTTTTTTTACCTGCTCCATTTTACAAGGGCTGAGATACTGATTTATGTATTCATTTAAATAATATCTATTGCATTTATGTTTCCATATTAGACTGTAACATAGACATTGGCTATACTTAGAGACCAGTGAACTATCATTCATTGCCTTGGGACACATGTTATCTGATGTCTGCTGCAATCTGTCTCCTTTAAGAACCTACTCCAGGTAGGTAGGCTCATGGGAAGTGGTGGAGCACATGGGGAAGACCAGAAGATTGCTGGTGAGGAAAAGCCAAGGTTCAGGAAGGGAAATTGAGTTTTCAATATATAAAATGTGCTTTTCTTGTTATTATGTCCACTATAAATAGTTGGAAACTTATATTTCATCCATAAAGCACACAAATTAGGTGTATATAATAAATGTACATATATGCACAATATATCTATATGTGATATATTTACATTTAGTGGTTTTTATTTTTAACACTGTGTTAAAGTCATTTTGCTACATCATTAAATAGTTTCATAAGCATAGATTTTAAGAGATGTATGATACCTTATAAATATATTTACAATGATTTATCTAATCACTCCCTTGTCAATTTCTTTAGGCTTCTTTTACTATTTTGATATTACAAATGGGGATATATGTTTAGACAATATTGATATTGATTGTAAGTCATACTTTTTTGTGTCCATATATATATATATATCTTTATTATTTGGTGATTTTACATCATGTACCCCATCAAACTCAGGTATCAGACCTCTCAGTGTAAAGTCATACTTTATAAAAGCACATAAAACAGACTGACTTAAAATAATTTGGCCAGTCTGTGTTGGTGAGGGTCTTATACTTACGAATCACAATAGTCTAAACCAGGCACAGTCTGTGGTAATTTGAATAGGTATGGCCGGTCCCCATAGGCTCATGTGTTTGAATGTTAGGCCCATTGGGAGTGGCACTATTAAAATGTATGACCTTGTTGGAGGAAGTATGTTACTATGGAGGTGGGCTTTGAGATTTTATGAGCCCAAGCCTGGCCAGCGTGACACAGACTCCTGCTGCTTGTGGGTCAAGATGTAGAACTCTCAGCTCCTTCTCCAGCACCATGTCTGCCTGCATGTCCCTCGCTATGACAATAATAGACTGAACTGTAAGCCAGCCCCAATTAAATCTTTTCCTTTATAACAGTTACCTTTGTCATAGTGTCTCTTTACAGCAATAGAAACCTTAAGTAAGACACTGTCATGAGTTGTTATGAAACTTCAGGCAAAAAAAAAAAAATCACAGCATCCTTGCTGGTAAAAATTGTTCACATATTCAGATGAAATACCTCAGGCTCTGATGGAATCATGACAGCTGGGATTCAGTTAGGTTTGTCCCACTTCAGAGACCATGTTCTTATTCCAGCTGCTTCATTGAGTGTGTATTAGATTGATTATGACAATGTTTATCTAACTTTGTTTAAGTTATATTAATTATGGGCATATATTTCCACTTGCATGATTTATTGTTTATTAAAAAATGGTTTAACCAAAGTTAGAAGCTAGGCTCAAGGAAACCTCAGAAAGTACTGGATCTTAAGGGATTTTTTTAACATATAATAAGAGGAGCTGGTATGGGATACAGCCCAAGATGGTGACAGTAAGCCTTGAGAGCTGTGTTCACAAACTGTCTACTGAGGAAGCTGGTAGAAATCATGCTTGGGTGGTTACAGAAGAGGAGACAGAGTGAGAGGGATCAGGCCCTAGAGAGCCCAAGAGGCAGAGTGCAGGTTCTAGTCTGAAACTATAGGCTCTTGCTGTTTACCTACATCTCACCTTTCCCCTCCTCAATCACAGTGCTGACTCCTGGTCAAAACCACCCTGCCATTCAGCTCCATTAAAGAAATGGAATCCTTTCAAGCATATATTAGCTAAGACCACATAATCTGATGTATTGCAAGATTTCTCCTCCAACCAAGAAACTTGAAAATCATTTATCTTAACAACATGGCTTCCAGAATCTTTGCAGGAAGAGCCTAGTGATTCAGATTGGAGCTGAAATGTGAATGTCAGACACTTTAATAAGAAAACATTCTCCAAGTGAAAATGGAAGGAGACTCTACTGGCTAATGCTATCACTTCTCCCACCGAAAAATACATTTGGTCAAAATAATACAGACCTGATAAAGCTGAAAGCTTTGTGGAAGAGCTAAGGATGAAACTAGCCAACTACTCCACTTCTGCATAGCTGTTGTTTTAGTCTCTAAGGCGATCATTTTCAGTAGACAAGTTTGCCTTTTCCTTCTGAAGGCTCCTATTATCTGTGTCCTTGACTTTCAAACGTTTTATCTGTGGATGTTTATTCATTTGATAGATCCCTGTTTATATTAAAATTCTAATTAAAATGTAATTACATCACTTCCCCTTCCATTTCTTCCCTCCATCCCCTTGGATGTTCCTCACTCTCTGAAATTAAGGGCCTCTTTTTATCTATCTATCTATCTACCTATCTATCTATCTATCTATCTATCTATCTATCTATCTATCATCTATCATCTATCTATCTATCTATCATCTATCTATCTATCATCTATCTATCTATCTATCTATCTACCTATCTATCTATCATCTATCTATCTATCTATCTATCTATCTATCTATCTATCTATCTATCTATCTACAATCTATTGAGTCCACTTTACTTAGAACTTTTTCTATAATTCCTTAGCCAATTTCTTCCCCTTTATTTCTTTTCTCCTTCAAAAGTTTTAGTAGAGTGATTGATTGACTTGTTTTCAGTTAGTCTCCTTGGCATGCTCTCCATGTCTTTGTTAGGAACTTGGAGGTTGAGATTTGTATCTTGGCTGGAGAGATGGTGTAGATGGTAAAGGCAGTTTCTGATAAGCCCTAGAGCCAGGGCTTGACTCCTTGAACCCACATGGCAAAAAGGGGCAACCATCTCCTGAATTCAATCCTCCACAGGTAGTATGTGGATGTGCACACAATACATATATAAAACAATGAATAGTTAAAAAGACTTTACTTTTTAGCCTAAGAAATATTTACTATTACTACTACGAGATGGGGTCTTGTTCTATTGAGTAGGGGTAATAAATTGTTATTTTTTGAATATATATGTTTCTTATAATACTTTTAGTTTATTTTTAATTCCTCCTTAATATTATTCTGTTTTGTTGTTTGTAAGTAACATGTTTTTAATTATTCTAAAGGTACCCAGATTTTAAGGAAATAATTTTCTTCCCTAGAATTCTAAGTCCTCTGGCAATAACAGTATTTGTTTTGATGTATCTATTTCATGCTTCAGTATACACCAGACTTTTCCAGGTTCTATATTCTCCTTATAAGTTAAGGACTTCATACTATTTTTTTATGCCTAATTTGTGTTGCTTTTCTCCAAGGTCTTGTCTATAAATAGTCTAGAATTAGGTTTTCCACCTCCTAAAATATAGAGAAGCCTTTGTGTACAGAAGTTTTTGTGGGGAGATACCTTCATGTTAGGGTATAGAGGAAGAGCCAGCCTCCAGGACAGAGCTCACCCTCTTCTTGAATGTCAGAAATAGAAATGATATTCAACTGACTCTTGTATCTGGGAGTTCTAAGCTCAACAGATTCAGCCAACCACAGATAGAACAAATATAAATGACAACTGTGTTCAACCTCAATAGGCTTTTTTCTTAACATTTCCCCAAACAACTTTGTAAATAACATTAACATTATATTATATATTATAAATAATTTATAGATAAATACTTAAGGTACACTGGAGGATTGTGTAAATTAAATACTGATTCTATACTATCTTACATAAGTAATTTGAATATCTGTGGATTTTGGTAGCTAAGCAGGGCACTAGATATAACTCACTGAATGCTGAGGGCTGACTGTACCCTGTAGTGTCCACACCCATGTGAGAAACTGTAGTTCACTACAGCTAATTGATAAAGGCTTTGATACATCTCTTGCTTTCACATTCCCTCCATTCATGCATGTTTCTATCTCGATGGGTCCATGCTTACATTTTCATCACGTATGTGTATGTGTTGTGTGTGTGTCTGTATTTTCTTGTAAATAACTGACTTCCTTGTGGTTGTCCTTACATTAATTTTTTTTTAAAAAAAATCTTTAATCTGGGACTAGAGAAGATGGCTCAGCAGTTAAGAGCATTCACTGCTCTTCCAGAGGACCTGGGTTTGATTCCCAGGACTCACATGGTGGCTCACAATCACTGTACCTTCAGTTCCAGGAGACATAAGACCCTCCACAGGCACTACATGCACACACATGGTGCACAGACATACATGCAGACAAAACACGCAGACACATAAAATAATAGATCTTTAAAAGATTCTTAGTTGTTGAGATTTTCATACATGCATACATTTTGTTTTGATTATGTTCATCCTCCATTCCTACCCCTTACTCCTCTTTGATCTGCCCTATACCCAACTTCCTCGCTTTGTATGTCTTCACCTTGTGCTTTTGATCTATCTATCTATTTATTATCTATCTATCTATCTATCTATCTATCTACCTATCTATGTATCTATCATCTATCTATCTATCTATTGATTTGCCCATCTATCTATCTATCTATGTATGTATCTATCATCTATCTATCTATCTATCTATCTATCTATCTATCTATCTATCTATCGATCTGCCTATCTATCATCTAACATTATCTATTATCTATCATCTGTGTATCCATTATCAATCTATCATCATCTATCTATGTATTTATTATCTATCCACCTATCATCTATCTATGTATCTATTATCTATTTATCTACTTACCTATCTATCCTCTATCTATTGTATAATTCTCTATGTCCAATTTATACTCATTTTGAGTGAGACCACTCACTGGAGCATGCTTGACTCTCCAGAGGTTATACCTTTAAGGAAAACTATTTCTGCCTCTTTCAGCTAGCAGAAGGGTCTTACGAACTCTCTCTGCACTCAGGATGGAGTGCTCGCTGGCTTGATCTTGTGCAGCCAAACACAGTAGCTGTGAACTCATGAGTGAATTGGTTCAGTTCTCCTGACCTATGACACTAATTCTTGGTTCTGTTTTATCATTAACTTGCTGCCAAACACTTCCCATGAAATCCTCTTCAGAGATTTCTCTTTATGAATTATTTTATAGACATTTAAATGGAGTTCTGGGAGAGAGAAAAACAAATACTTGTGCTTATTCTGTGACTGTTAGCTTTTGATTTATTACTGTCTATTCTGCAATCAGAGAAAGAATATGCTAAAATATCAAATATCATCACTTATTAGTATCAATTAATTAATAATTTATTAATTTAGTTATTATCATATGATATACAGATACATAGGGAGGATATACACATTCATTGCCATAAAGTGGCAAGAAGGGCCATGCTTTTATTTTTGTTTATCTGCACTTTCTAGCTTTTCTATCATAGAGACATTCATTGTTTAGTTAATAGTGGGTGTGATGTGCTACAGATGCTCTCTGTCTTCCTTCTAGAGACGTCTGCAAACACAGGAGTCTTGTGACAATCAGAGACTACTGAGGACACAAGATTTCACAATACAACAAATTGACAGTGGGGACACAGGTCAGCTGTTTGACTGAGTCATTGTTGATCTGAGTCTCCTTCTACCTTCTAGATGACTTCCCGAAAGGAAAGAAAGGAAACGAGAATTGGTGAAGATGGGAAGAAGACCAGGGAAATGTGTATACTGCTGGTGGAAAAGTAGATTAGGACATTATAGGGAGCAGTATAGAGGCTCCTCCAAAAACTACATATGCCCTAACAGTTCTACCTACATAATTACCCAAAGAAACTTGTGTCATGCCATTGCAGTATTAACAGCCAAGAAATGGGAACAATGCAATGCTCATTAACAGATGAATGAACAAAGGAAATATGGTGTGTATACACAAGAGAATATTATTATTCAAAAAGGAGGAAATCATGTCATTAATGACGACATGGACTGCTCTGAAGGACATTAAGCTAGATAAAATAATCCAGTGCAGAAAGGCAAATGCTGCATGATGTTGGTTATATGTGAACTATAAAAATGCTCCACTCATAGGACAGTTACCAGAGACAGTGCAGAGGGGTCAGGAGGTAACAGTGAATGGTTGATCCAAAGGCAAATTTCACTTAAAAGCCCAAGATGAATTGTACATCAGTATGACTACTGCCCAGAGCCATGTAGTCTGTATATTAAAGTAAGAGTAAATGTAAAATGCTTAATCATAAAAATGGTAGGCAAGATGATAGCTGTTAGTTTGATAGTCATTCACAGTGTAGACACATATCAAAACATTATAGTGGATGTAATTTATTTGTAAACTAAAATATTAATTAAAAATTAAAGCATTCTTTATACTGAGAATCAGCTTTTATTTAATGAACTGTACTGGGTGATATTAATGAGCTTTATCATAAATTATATAAATCAAAACTTGCTTTCTAGAAATTTCCCTTGCCAGTCTCTGTCACATCAGGTAATCATAGTTCTGGTTTCTGCCACTATAGAATATTAATTTTAAGTCCATTCTCAATTATTATAGATCATTCCATTTTTAAAGAGAATTTAAAACTACATTTTCACAAGACCTTTCTTAATTTTATATTTTCAATGGGTATGGATATTTGTAAGTGAACCAATGTAGAGATCCAGCAAAACACAAATGCTCAGCTTAGCCAACTTTCGGTTTAATCTACAGTATAAACTGCTAACATTTTTTTGTTTAAATTTATTAGGATTACTCTTATGACTATTGGTTCTGTCTGACAGTTTTTATTCTTCACTAGTTAGCATATTTCCTATGAGAGGTCAGACTAGATTTGCTGGTACATACCTATAATCTTGCACTTAGGGGGCTGAGACTAGATGACCCAGAGTTTGAGGCCAGCCTGGGTGACTTAGTGAGCCTGGATAGTTTAGTGAGACTATGATAAAAAGCCAAATTAACAGAACAGAACTGGAAGAGCCACCCTTATTCTCAGGACAACCAGGAAAAGAGGTTGAGGGTCCCACTGCACATTCAGCCTCAGAGAGACAGAAGCCAATAAGAAGAGCTTCAGCTGGAATGTCCAAGAAACAGGATGAGGTGGCTTGGATTTAACTATAGGAACTGCCACCTTTACACCTCCTTAAAGACTCCACAGACATGGGCAGAGCAGGCATTCTGTGCTCCTCAGCGCCTTTTCAAACTCCTGCCTACTACTGGGAGGTTTTTTTCCAGACCAGTTTATTTTAGAAGCCCTACTACGTTCTCTCCAGCTATTTCCCCTCTGAAGCACTTACATGCTGCCTATCCTACATTACACTGCCTTTTATTTCTGTTCTATTTTCTTCCTTCATGAAAATACAGCTACATGAGGATGAGTGTATAGTAGACATTTATTAGATGTCTGTTGAACAACTAAAGGAATTAAGGAGGAAGAAATGAAAACCACTGCTGCTTTTGGAGATCCATATGGAAAGAGTGGGGGGCAGGAGGAAAGGGAAGAGAGCAAATGATGTAATCATATCTTAATTCAATTTACTTATATATGTGTTCAACTAAAGAGAGACTAGGTGAGAAATTTTATCATTTCTAATTGTTTCACAACATTTTATTATTTTGAATGAAAAATTAAAAAGTAAAGATCATCTTAAGGACCACCATAACAACCAAATTATTTGTACAATCTTAAACACATTAGATATATGGAAACATAAATGCTTGTGTGTAACCATATGAATATGCTTTTAAGTTAATAATTGTAAGATTTTCATTAAACTTATGGTGACAAATTCATCTTTTCCTAGTTTCTTTGTTCTTCCCTTGATTCACTGTAAGCAGCTGGTAAGGAGTCAATTATGGAGGCTGGAGAGATGGCTCAGCAGTTAAGAAAACTGACTGCTCTTTCAGAGGATGTGGGTTCAATTCCCAGCATCCACATGGCAGCTCACACCTGTCTGTGTAACTCCAGTTCTATGGGGTCTAAAACCCTCATACAGAAACACATGCAGGCAAGATATCAGTGCATGTAAAATAAAAATAAATCTTAAAAAAGTAATCAATTATGAAATAGTGAAAAAGCCTGTTCCCATAGTATGACACCTTATGATTAGGAATAAACTTATCAAATAAATCTAATCTTGGGCTTGTCTTTTATGCTGGCTGGAGGGGTCAGGGAGAGCAGATCCTGTAGGCCTTAGGTTTCTGGCATCAGTAAAGAACCCTGAGTGCAAATAAATTCCCACTCCAGAAAAAAAGTTTTTTTCTAACCCAAGACATTTTCAAGAATTAAATAAGACCCTGAGATTGGCTATCTGGGTCAGATAGGTGTGACTGGGCAGCCAGTGTACCCACGGAGCTTCACTCCATACACTATGTACAGAAGTCCACAGGGAACAAACAACAATCATGAGCCATAAGCTCACCTGTACCGACACAGGTGGGATGGGACGCTGTAGAACAAACCAAAGGGGGGGTGTGAGGGAAGGAAATTAAACATAGTTCCTTGTCACTAGTCAGGGTTCTCTTTCCTCCTGGATAACCTGATAGTCTCATGTATGCACTTTTCTGTATTCTAGGTAATTTAGGATATAAAGTAAGGTGTGCAGGAGAATGGACAGTAGGATAAATGATAATGGATCACACTATTATCTCTAAATCAAAGAATAACTTTTCTAGTGTGAAAATTACAGGAATTGCAATGTAATGGTTGGAAGATCAGGTCCCAGCATGTAACTGAGGTAAGCGTTGAGTTCTTGTTTCCTTCTCCTGCTCAGTAATTCAATAGTCTTTGGCTACTTGAGAAAGGTGTGAGGATCGGTTTTTATCTCACCTTGGCCACAGAAACTCACATTTCAGCTACAATTGAGGTAATTATCTTTATTCCTGTGACCACCTTTCTTCCCCAGCCCACAACTGCAGATCACTTCTAGGCAATTTCAAGAGGCTATTAAACCCTGGCCTGGATGTCCAGAGAAGAGATGTTATCATTCCTGGGCCTTTCAGAACAGCTGATCAACACAGATAGGCAATGTTTCACCTATCAAAAGAGATTAGGAGCTGAGAACTCAGCAAAGCATTGTGGGAGTAGAGAGGAGAGAAGGCTTAGCCCCAGCCTCTATACAGGAAAGCCTGCTTGGACCACTGCTGTGAAATGCATGTGTATGTACAGTGAGCACTTGGTGTGTGCTGTGCTGGTGCAGTCTGTGTATGATGGGGATTTTAAGGGCTTGCTTCTGTACACAAGGGCAGGATTTCAGGTCAGTTTTTGGTGATCTTCTGTCTTGATTGGACCTTAGTATTTCTTTAAGGAACTTAAAAAAATAGAGATATCTGGGCTACCAAAACAGTGAAATCAGAATATTTGCTCTAAAAATAATATTTTAATGTTAACTCCCAGGCAGCCCAAGCACAATGGAATTCTATATAAATGTTTGAGAGCCACTGGTCTTAAATGCTATCCAATTGTTCCATACAGCATTGTGACTTACCCAAGAGCATATGCTTAGTTAGTAGCTTAAAGCCATGTCCTCCATGGATTTGCTATCCAGTGACTTCTATCTATGATATCCTAGAGTTGACCATTAGCTCTTTACCTGCCTTTAAGAACAGGGTTAAGTCAAAACTGATAGATCCCTAACTAGCTCGATTCCAATCAAAGTTAAAAAGTCAGAGTAAGCTCTGACATACTCTGACACTTTCCTTCCAAATAGTGGGTGTGGTCCTGGCCTACAGAAAACTCAAGGATTCTTTGGTTCAGGTGCAATCTTTTGCTACCTATGGCCTGCTTATAGGTATTTTCAAAAGGAATTTTACTCACCTAGATCCAATGTACAGCACAAGAGGTGGAGGATGTCAATCTAGCTGGGAGTTCCAGGCACAGGACAGTAGACTGTGGTCCAGGCTGAGGGCTGAAAAATGGACAGTACAGCGTCCCCTAGGCAGAAAAGAAAGGAGGACTAACAGCATTCGCCAGTTCGCTCTATGAAGGGAATTATTTACAGGATATTTTGTACTCTTCTTATTCATGCTTTTCCTTAAATTATTTATTTATTTATTTATTTAAAAATATTTTTTTTTTAAATTTTTTTTAACTTTATTTATTTGCCTTGGTGTTTGCCTGGAACTGGAACTACAGACAGTTGTTAGCTGCCATGTGGGTGCTGGGAATCGAACCCGGGTCCTCTGGAAGAGCAGAGGATGCTCTTAACCACTGAGCCATCTCTTCAGCCCCCTATTTAAAAATATTTTAATTTTGTGTGTGTGTGTGGAGGGGGGGTCCCCCCAGCATGCATGCCATAGTATACACCTAGAAGCCCAAGGGCAACCTGAGGGAGTTGGCTATCTCTCTCTACCATATGAATTCCAGGGATCAAATCTGGCTAGCAGGTTTGGTGACCAGTATCTGCACTTCCTGCATCTCTCTTCCCTGTTCATTCGTAATTAACCCATTCCCTTCCAAGTCATAGTTACAGTTATCACAGTGCTTTATATGGCATATAATACTTAATGATGCAAAAAAACCAAACCGAATATTTTTCTTAAAGAGAAACTGTGAGGGTGTGTGAGAGACAAAGTTCAGTGTGTGGTGTGTGTGTGTGTGTGTGTGTGTGTTATTGTGGTTTATACTGGTTAGAGAAGTTCTCTACCACATACTCACATCCCTAGCTCCCCTTCTGTAGTTATTTTAAGATGGGGTCTCCTAAATTGTCCAGGATAGCTTCAAAGTGGTGATACTTTTGCTCAGCTTCAGAGTATCTGGGCTTAAAGACTTAAGAGATTAGGCTGAAGTTCAGCTTTTGAACTCACTCATTCTCATACTCAGATGGACAGAACTGTGTATGAGAAACTATTTTACCAAATGGGGCATCAGTGCTGGGGGGAAATCTTTTATGAAGCGTTTTTTTTTTCTTGATGAGAGCATGAAAAATAGAACGGGAGAGTTGGTTGTGGCATTGTACACTTGGGAGCTGGAGTGGGGAGGAGAAAAATCGCAAGGCCTGCCGCAGTTACATAGGAAGTCAAGGCTAGCCTAGGATACGTGAGGTCTGGTGGTGCTGGGATGTTTTCAACATAAAAGTGACCTTGCTCAGTTACAAAATTAGTCAGTCTTTTTGGTCTCACAAATGATGATTGGCACACCTCATTCATAGAAGACTACTCCAGAGGTCAGATCGCTCGATTTGATAGTACATTAATATGCATCCATTCATTTGTGGAACTTTATCTACATCCTGGCTTCATGCCCATTTCTCTCCACCTATCTGCCCTATTTAATGTTCCATAACTTGGGCACCTAGAATTTTCTGGAAGGTGTGCAATACTTTGAAGACATGTACAGTTACATAGAGAAGGAATCCTGAGCATCGCCAGACTTTGAAAAAGGCTTGTAACCACTGGTTTTCAAGGGTGACTCTGGCGAGTGTCTACAATGAAAGATTTTATGTTCAAAAAGCTTAAAAGAATTTAGAAGGGGCTGAGGTCAGAGCTTAATAGAGTGCTTACTTAGCATAAAGGAAGCTCTTGGCTGGATCTCCAAAACCATACACACTGGGCATGGTGGTGGGCCCCTGTAATCCCAGCATGTGGAGGGTATAAGCAGGTGACTTTCTGCTTGTAGTTGGAAACCAGTCTGGGCTACACAGGACTGTGTCTCAATAAAATAAAATAAAATAAAGCATCTCATGAAACTGAGACTTAGACAAAAATATAGTGTGGAGATCCTTGAACGGTAACTGTATCTATTTTGATTTTGTTTCATAAATTTACTAGTTGGAAAGCAAAATTCACTCACTTTCCCCATTGATTTTTAATTGTATTAATGGCAAAGCAAACATCAGGATATGTTCCGGAAAACTGTTTTCTTTGGAATCACTGATGTGTGCAAGAAGAAAAATATCATGATACATTAGAATAGCTAGAAGGCATTTTGAAAGAGCTGGAAAGTGGGCTGTCAGTCAAACGAACTGTGCAAACTACTCAGCTAAGGTAGTTCCCCAGTCCCCATTCTTCTGCCTCAGCAGAGCACCTATGTACAGAAGACATTAAAATACTTGGATTGAGTCAATTCTTTGGTATCACTCATAAATTAATGAGGACCGTGTAACTCTGTCTAGTTTCAGAGTAGTTAAAGAGAGAACAAGGCATTGCTGTGTGCAGAATGGGGCTCCCTGGTGTTACTTACCAACCCAGAAAGCTGTCCAACAGTGCACTTAAGCTATCAGTCAGGGCAACCTTACCCAGGAATCCTTTACTTGTAATTCATTTCCCCCACTTGCTAAACTCTTCTGATACAAGGCAATTCTGTACTCCCATAATTAGAAGGATGGCTGACAGAAGTGTATTTTAGCCAGGGCTGCAGCTCAGTATGGGAGCTTGCTTGTACCATGTCCTCAGTTTGGTTCCCAAGCTCTCCACATCTCCTACAAATTCAAATTTTATTTTTTTTAAATGCGTAGATTTTCTATTGCATATTTCAACATCTCCTCCATTTCCATGTCCTGTTAGTACCTAAGCCTGCTGGTGCATTTAACCTACAGGCCCATGGGGCTCGTGCATTCCAGGATAGTAATGAATGAATGAGGTCTAACCCATTTGTGGATGGCAATGCCATCATAATATCAGTGTTGGACACTCCTGGTAGCTAATGCATTGATGTCCAATGCATAAAACCCCCAGTTTCAAATAGGAAACAGCCAAATCTTACCCCAAATTGCCATTTTTGAATTGTTTATTGTTATTACTGTCTAGTTCTAGTTCCAGAGGTACCACAAGTCCTCTCTTACGGCTGACCAGGGATCTTTCAGTAGATCCTGGAAATTTTTCTATCTTGGCATCCTAAGTTCACCAAGGATGTCCAGTTTGTATACTGGGAAGAGACTGGCCCATGGGCAAGCTCAAGGACTCAGAGTTAATAGCAGTAAAGTTTGTTTTACACTAAGGGCTCCTACTACCTACAAACACCAAGCCTCTACAGTAGAGAGCCTGCCATCTAAGTGATTTGGTGAGCATAGGATTTGGGGGCAGGAGTTCAATACCACATTTTAGGGCAGGAAAGCTCATAGAAGCTCACTTTGCTAACTGGGGAGTGGAAGACAGAGGTTCATGCCTTATTTAGTGCCTAGCAAAGGGACCCATTCCTAGAACCCAGAGATCCAGAATAGGCAAATGCTAAGAGTCCAGCCGACTAAACTGGAGGTAGCTGGTCTCCAGAGAGGACACGAGGCTTTGTTTTGTTAAGTTTTGGTTGGCTACGAACAGGCTAAATCTAAGAGGGTCCCTGGATGCCAGCGAGACAAACTCAAGACAAGACCAGTTCAGGGAGTAGTGGAAATGATGAAAACAAGGTGAGCCTCCGGACAAAGCATCCCGAAGCAGCTGAGAGAGGAAAGGGAAGGTTTGAAGATGAAAGCGCGTCTTGATAATCTTACCGGTAGGGGCTGGGAACGTGGGGCTCACAGGCAAGTCAGATGCACTGGCCATTAGTGGGAAAAGAGAACGAGAGTCAGGCCGAGGGACAGATCTGTAGGAGTGGCGGTGACCGGCAGAGCCCCGGGTCCGGGGACCCTGGCCACCCAGGTACTCACCGGCGCTGCCCGGGGCTGCGCTGGGCGGAGCCGCCACTGCGGTGCACTGCTCTGCAGCCTTGGTGTGAGCTCTCCAAGGATGCTCGGGTGGCCCGGCTCGTAGGGCAGTAGTAACTCGAGCCCGCCCCGCCTCGGAGCCCGGGATCCGGGCTTCCCTGCTCTCCACAGGTCTCCTTGCAAACATCTAGAACTTTCTAAAATGCACCGGGAAACTTAGACCTGGGTAAAATTACCCGCAAGCACACGGTTATTGGGCCGACGCTCGCTTTCAGGTCGACAAGACCAGCATGTCAGCGAAGGTTTCGAATAGCTTTGAGGAGGCTGCAGTAGCATTCAATAGAAAGCATGGCTTGGTATTATGTAAGTGAAAAAAAAGTATACTCATTCACTGACTGGGGTATTGGACCATTCCAAATTTTAGAGAACGCTGAATGACAATTGAAGGTGTTTTTTTCTTTTAAGCTTTGATGAACTGTCTTTGATTTTTACTTGTAAGTACTGACTCCTGTGTACCGGAGCAGCAGGTGGTTCTTTCGCAGGCATTGGAGTTAGAATTTACAAACCAGCCGTTATATTTGAAGCAGATTACATGTCATTTGATACAAAGAGAGGATGGAGAGAAAAGAACGAAAGAGAAAGGAGAGAGAAGATCTGTTTAATTTCCAACAAGCTAGGATTCCTGAGCCTGAGAGAATGCCTGTATTCAACACGGCGAGGGAAGAAAATGATTTCTATATACAGCTCGCTCTGTTTCTGTGGTTTAGCAAAGCTTACGATTGGTTCACGAGAAACTTTTTTCGTGTGTGTGTGTGTGCATTTATGTGGTCGTTAGACAGTCCTTTTAAAGCTGAAAAGAGCACTGGGAGACACCAATTGCTGCTTACAAGAAAACCTGCATGCCCAGCTGAGGCCTGGAGTGGTGGAAGGCTGGGAACCTGCGTCATAGAAGAGCTGGCAAATCCCTGTTTCACAGGAGGGCGCTCCATTCAAACTCACCAGGGCGGCCAGCTAGAGGGTGCTACTGGAATCTTGGAATGTAGTAAAACAGGCTTTTTTCCCCCTTAGGCTTTTGGAGTCCTTGTGGAGAAGTTTTCCAAGAAGAAATTAGCTTTGGGGATATTCATTCTTGCTGTCAATTATTTGGAATTTGGCCTTTGTCATTTTGAGTTTTCCTTGTCACATACATGCCCTCTTACTTAATGCTTCTGAAGCTATGAGTATATATGCGGCACCTCTGGACCTAGATAACCAAAAACGAAGCTGAGTTGGAATCAATAGGTCTGGAGTAGAGCCCAAGGGGAGCAAGCATGTCTACATTCCACTCCACCCCACCTTGAAGCATGTAGATTGTTAGCCAAATTGGTGTAGCACTTTTGTAGATGGGTGAGTTAGAAACTACTTCTGGGGGCAGCACCCAGGAACCTAAAATAATTATTAGCAATAGTGATACCATTCGCCTTGATGTGGGGTGCATATGTGGTTCAGAGATGTTTGTAGTTAGTTTTAGGCACGTCTCCATCTTTTGAGAGCTTGTTTTTTAAATACAAGATTTATTTTTATTTTTATTTAAAGGCATGCAAGTGTGTCTGTGTGCCATGTGTGCATTTGCTTATGAGTGCCACAAGAGAGCATTGATTCCCTAGAGCTGAAATCTTCCTGACGTGGGTCCTGGGAACTGAACTCAGGACCTTCTCTGAGCCCTCTCTCCAGTCCCTTATTTTTTTGTTCTTTGATTTTGTAGAATGTTAACACATCAAACAGTGAAAGCAGCACACAGATTCAATAGCGCCTCCCCCCCCCCACCTTCTATCTGTGCTCCAGGTAAACATCCTTAGGATTCTCTGGTTTCTTCTTTGCAAGGCCAAAAGAAACAGAAAGTGAGATGTTCTTCATGCTCTTATTGAGTAACATCTTTCACACACTTGAATCTTAGACCTCTGTATCACCTCACAGAGACCTTCATTCTCTCTTACAGCTACATGACTCATTGTAGTATCCTTAGTGTATATGTGCCATAAAGTAGTCAAGTAGTCATTTTTGTTTGGACATTCAAATAGTTGCTAGCATTTTGCAGTTACAAATGATGGTGCAGTCAGTAATCTGTGCTTGTAGAATTTCATGTGTTTCAAAGTGTTTCTACTTACTGGGTTACCAGATCAAATCCATATGCAGTTTTTAAAAACACCACCACACTCCTTACACGTGTCCACTGGGACCTGGCCTGTGGACAGTATGCTGCTGCAGGTGGCTGAGGACAGCTATGAATATGGCTGAATACAAAATTATAAACTTAAACCATTTCAAAGTCTTGTGTGTGTGTGTGTGTGTGTGTGTGTGTGTGTGTGTGTGTGTGTGTGCTGAGCAGTTCTTGAGAGCAGTGACTTTGTAGATGCCCTGTGGCAATGTCAAGAGGTTGGACATGCCTGAAAGTAAACACTTCTGTCATTTTGCTTTCTCACCAGCCATAAAAAAACAATACTTCCGAGCTGGTATTGTTCTGCATTTAAATCTGTATGACTAGTATCTCAGTGAGGTTTAATTTGCATTTCTTTTATTAGTGAAGCTGGATATATTTTATATACTTAAGAACCATTTTAAATATTTTCATTAATTATCCATTCATGTCTTTTGCTTATTCAAAATTTTTTAATCTGTTTTTTCCTTCAGTTTTTTGTTTTTATTTTTTGAAAATTTAGTACAATATATTTTGATCATATTTTTCCCATTCCCTAACTCTTTCTGTATCTCCCCCCTCAACTTCATGTTTCTCTCTCTCTCTCTCTCTCTCTCTCTCTCTCTCTCTCTCTCTCTCTCTCAGCTGTCACTATTCAAACTTTCAAACTTCCAGAATCTAACACCAGTTCTTTTATTTTAGCCATATTTAAGCACAAGACAACTTTGGAAAAATTTTTTTTGATAGTAATTAAGTCAGTCCAAAGTGCACAACAATTTAAGACACGTTTACATTGAAATTTTTTACAACACATTCCTGGCTTCTTTTATAAGGATGCATACTGTTGACTCCGAGATAGACTCTAGGGAGACTGATGGAGGTGAGCATAATGCTTGTGTCAGGACTGGCCCTTAGGTAACACAGAAGTCCCTTAGGCTGTTGTAAAGCATAAGTGACATCACTCATAAGGATGGGTTTATGGCCTAGAAGCAATGCTCAAGATTGAGGTAGAAAGGATCTGAGATAAGCAAAATGAATTCTGGGGGATTCAGGCAGAATCAGCAGATAGTGAAGCATAACCAGGTTATAAACTATGTTCTTCCCCAGAATTCCTGGAGAACAGCTAAGCATCTTTTTCCTTTGAAGAGATAAGTTACATGTTTAACTTTTCCTGGCTTCTCCAGTGCTTTTCTGTGTGCACAAGGCCATTTTGCTCTCGACAGAGTTCTTTATCGCTTGTGCATATCAGATGTCCAGCACTGTTTTCTGTGAAGGTGCACCAAAGGTACATGATATCCAGTACTACTTCCCATGTGGGTACTAATATCCAGGACTGCTTAAAATCAAGACCAAATGTAAAAGAAAAGACAAAAACAAAAATCAACTACTCCTGAGCATGGGGCCTGCCTTGGGATGTAGCTGATTTACCCAATGTCATGTCCATGAAGAGAACTGACATTCCCTCTCCCAGCAGCTACCAATTGCCAACAGTTTCTTGGTTGCAGGTAGGATTTTATGCCTACTTCCTTCCTCATACTGGGTCTTTTTCTGCTTCAGATTTGTGTAGGTCTCACGAGTAGTCACAATCTCTGAGTTCACATTTGCCTCTACCCTGCTTTGTTAGGAAAACATTGTTTCTTAAAGTCAGCTGTGGCTTACAAATATTTCTGCCTCTTTTCCTCATAGAAAATGAGGGTGATAAAGACATGCCATTCAGGGCAGAACACTTCAAAGTCTCGCTTTCTGCATATTGTTCAGTGTGAGTCTCCATTAATTCCTGCAAAAAGAGACTTCTCTGAGGGGGGTTGAGTAATGCATTCACTGATATATGGGTATAGTATTATGCCATTAGGAGTCATTTATTGCTATAGTTATTTATCACTGTATTTATTAGAGAATAAAGCTAATATGTTTTCCCCTAAGGTCCATGACTTATCTGCTCAAGGTTTTAACCTTCATTAACAGTGTCAGGGTTGGGTTCCATCTCATGGAGTAGGCCTTAAATCAAAAGTGTTACTCTGTTAACACTCATGCTAATATATTTGCCTTTAATTGTAAAACACTTTAACATCTTAGGGTTGTTACTATTTTCTCTGTGGTAAATGTATCAAAGATATTTTCCCAATAATCATTTCTGCTTTTGAATTTTTTAAAAATAGGCAACGTGGGTATTTAAAATGATATTTACTTGGAGTTGGAGAGGTGGATCAGTGACAAACAGTACTTGCTGCAAAGATATGGAGATCAAGTTCATATGATCAGTACCTATGTACAAAACCAGGCATGCTACTGTAGTACTTGACCTAGAGGTGGGGGATTTGATCCTCACAGTTCATTTATGAGTAGATACTACTTCTCCTAAATTACAGACTAATATTAAATGATTTGTCGAAGGATATAAAGCTTATGAATAGTCTAATTTTTTGGAAGTACTTATATATTCATTTGTTGTTCTAATAGCTGTTAATGCTTCAGATACCAGGTGGAGGTTATGGAAGCAACAGTGGAGAGCTATTACCATTGCCTTTGTAGCCCAACCAAGGAGAAGCAGAGTTTGGTTAGGTAATGCTATTTGTAAAAGTGCAACTGTAGACTTGGGTAAGTGCTCTATCTGAAAGTAACATGTATGAACATTTGTTAATGCAAATCTCTCCCAGACCAGGAAAAAGTGTCAAGCATCAGGGATGCAGTGTGGCTGGAAGCCAGGGCTCATGCTGCTCAGTAAAGCTGTGGGCTACGTAAGCTCCTGTCAAGGCCAAAGCATCTCGGTGCTGCACACAACTGCTCAGTTAGAGGGGGTTGATCTGGCCCGCCATGTCAAAGCTAGGCCACAAGAGAACTGACCAGTGTTTATTTGATATAAGAACAATGCTTTGCTGAGCTCATAGGGACTCAGAGAGACTGAACTGCAACCAGTGAGCCTTTGTGGGACCAACTTAGGTATGCATGTATGTTACAACTGTGTAGTCTGGTCCTCTTGAGGGCTTCTAACAGCAGAAGCAGGGGTTGTCTCTGACTCTTTTACTGGTTTTTGGACCCTACTTCTTATACTGAATTACCTTGTCCAGCTTTAATACATAAGGAGGTGCTTAGTCTTACTACAACCTGATACGCCATGTTTTGCTGACATCCATGGGAGGCCTGCCCTTTTCTGAATAGGAGAAGTGGATGCAGGGCAGAGAAGAGGTGAGGGAGGGACTGGGAAGAGAGGAGGGAGGAGACACCGTGGTCAGATATTTAAAAAAATTAAAAATATAATAAAAAGAACAGTATTTGGTAGACCAACAGTGA
Source organism: Sigmodon hispidus (assembly GCA_004025045.1). Taxonomy (NCBI): domain Eukaryota; kingdom Metazoa; phylum Chordata; class Mammalia; order Rodentia; family Cricetidae; genus Sigmodon; species Sigmodon hispidus. Next base: position 63,238 of record PVIH01009267.1, on the reverse strand, counting down.
GGCAGAATTCAAATCAGAGTGCACTGACCTCAAAAGGCCTAAGCAGTAATGACCAATTAAGTCTTGCCACAATCCTGCTTTTAGTGGTGAGGCATGGTGCTGAGGACAGGCTTTCACATGAACTAGGTAGGGACAGTGCATGGGAAGTTGGTTACACAGAAGTTTTGGGAGGCAGTACTCCATGGGCCCTACACATCTCTGTACATATTTCAACAGCTTTGCTTTGGCTTATCTCTTCAGGGATTCTCATGGAATAAGTGGTCTTAGAAGAATGAGATGCTATCTTTCTTCAGAACACAGTGTTTTCACTCCAAAGGAGAGAGAATGGAATATTCTGGAGCAGAGGTTGGATAGGTGTGCTGGTAGCTCCTTTAAAAACCGTTTCTTAAGCTCAGGGATCCTCAGTTGAGACACAAATCCGCTGGGTAGAGTATCTGCTCTGTCCCCTCCCTTTGTAGCAGGCAGCCTCTTGCAGAGGAGCATGAAGTATATGTTGTCTTCTGTGCTGGAGTTTAGTTTGTCCAGACCCAGGATGAGTGGATGGCAACAGGGTCTAGGCTAGTTTTCAGGAGAGTGTAAAACGTTAGCTCTCAGTGATAAGTTTTCTGAGATTGTAATAAATGTCTGAGAATGATTTTCTGTGATCAGCTTGATGTTTGCTACTTTCGGCCTGTGATCTGACAGACTTCACTAAACTAAAAAATTATAGTCACTGGCTTTTCATCTGTGTAGACCCCCCCACACACACACCTGGTTTCCTAATGCACCATATGGCATCTGTGTATTTCTGGTTCATCTATTCTTGAGGATGTTTCAGATAGTTTGACACCTATCAATTTTTAAAAGTTGATAAATTTATATTTTATGATTTCATTTCTCATATAAAACAAGTAATTTTGTCCTTAATTTTATTTTATTTCCTAAAAGGGAGTATCAAATTGTATAAGCTATAGGGTCACAAAACTTGATCTACCCTAATCCTAAACAACACAGGAGGTCATAAAAGGTTGAGATAAAAGGCCTGTGCAAGGGAAAATCATATCTAATTGTCTCTCACATGTTTTTTGAGTATTTCTTTTCATGGAGAATCAAGTCTCCTCTCAGTGATGAATACTTACCTGTCAGGGCAACATTGGGCCTGGGTGTGTCATTCCAGGATCTTAAAGTTATCAAATATTAACTAATAGATTTTCTGCCCCCGATACTAAATTTCTCCACCTACACAGTAAACCAGATCAAACTGAAAAAAAATATAACAACAGGTTTATTGAGCAACTCCTGGGTGGATTCTTCAGTTCCAGAGATCTAGACTGAAGAAACTGTGACCACAAACAAAAGCAGGGAGGTTTCATAGGTTGTAGGTGAGGGATGATGACAAGCTGGGTTTGTGTCCAAGTAAGATCAAAAGCTGAGTGCTTACTTGGGAACTTGAGCGACTAGCAATTTGGCAAAGGGGGGTGAGGGGTGGTGGTGGTGGGGATGTGGTGGGATTGGGCTCTTTGGTGCCTTCCTTTGCCTGAAGACTTTCTAAGTTGGCGAGTTTGAGGGTGGAATAGAGGTTTCCAGATTGTGAAGGGGTGAGCTGGAGGCTCCAACCCAACACTAACATTTGTGTGAATCAGACTTTAGCATTTAATGGACTAGTTTATAGATAAAATGTCCCACAGGAACCTGAGCTTTTGAACCCCGTGTCACCACATTACTGACTCAAGGTCTGATCAATTCAAATGGAAAGTCTTAGTTACTACATTGATTGGCAAAGCCATTTTAACAGAATATATTCTTCAGTCTCTTAGAAAAAAATGCCCCAACCTTTGCATTAGGAATGTATTACTCTGGAGCAAAACATTTCTGAAGGCTTAACTTTCTAAAGTGCAAATCCTTATGAGAATCCAAGTTGGATTTAAGCTTTAATTACTGTGCCTAGGAGATCCAGGAAACAAAAGTGCCTCTAACACTGTATGTCCCTTTAAAGAGAGAAAATCACAGTATCTGAGAAAGATAGATTATATATTTATTAAAGGGTTCAAAGGAGAGCGCTCGCTGATACAAGAGGGCAAATACATGTCCTGGAAGGCTATACTGACTGATCCCACTGGCTTCACTCTATCTGCCAGATCTTCCATCCAAGAGCTTGAGAGATTGAGATGCCTAAGTGCCTACACCCTTTGTCCAAGGACAGATACTTCCTGAAACTCCCCTAAACAAATGTTTGATCCAGCTGCACTGAATATGCTTGACCATGTGAAGGCAGGAGGCACACAGGCAAAAACCATGTCAGGACTCATGCTTGCCCCTGGCTGGATCTGGTGGGAAGGAGGTACTGTGGCTTTGTGGGTTTGCCTTTTTAAATCTCTGCAAAACATGACTCTGTGGCCATTTTCTTTCTGGGAATCCAGAGATGGACCTGGTCAGAATCCATCACCCTGGCCAATATTTAATTAAATTGGCTTAAAGATTGTGTTAGTGAAGGTCTTCTTTTTACTCACTGGGATTGACATCTTCAGGAAGAGTTAGGGTTTCCATATAAACAACTGTTTGTGAGATAAATATATAAATGCCTATCACAATGTCTGACATGAATAACTCTAGAGTTCCCCCATCTTTTAAAGCCCCAGAGGTATAAGATTGTGAGGCAAGATGCTTTTGTGGTGGAGGGTTCTGTCTGTCTGGGAGATGCCCCCAAATGGCAGTCTTCCTTTGCTACTGTACCTCACATGGAGGATGCTAGAATTTAGGTATTCTGTCGAAGTTAGAGCATTTAGAGGAAGATTAAGGAATTAACTTTAAATTATCATATGTATGAACTTGGAAGAGATTGTGTTAGAATTGAGAATGTCTGGGTTCATCTCTAGCCTTTTATGGGTGGTCTAGTTTCTGATAGATTGTAGAGAAGTTAAAATATCTGTCTTGGGGCTGGGGTAACAATTTGAAAAGTGCTTGTCTTACAAGCATGTAGACTGAATTTTATATCAAGGATCCATTAAAAAAAAAAAAAAAAGACTAGGCATGATCTCATACACTTCTTATCCCAGTGCTGGGGAGTTGGAAACAGTGGGCCACCAGGCTCATTGCTCAGCCAGCCTAGAATAATTGCAAAAGTCTAGGCCAATGAGAGACAGGGTGGGGGAGGAGCAGGAGAGAGGAAGGCTGGGAGGTGGACAGCCCTCGGACTGGCCACCTCGACAATGCACAATAGTCACACA
>PVIH01009267.1:40169-59932 GCA_004025045.1 Sigmodon hispidus | reverse complement strand
TGGGTGATGTTTCATCAGCATTCCCTGTAAAGAGCTTCTGCTACTTTGACAAGAATATGGGAGAGTGGGTCCAAACACAAGAACAAGTAATAAGGCCACTGGGGAAGGTCAGGGTTTCCCCCTGCCACATCCATAAAAATGGCATCAATTTCCATCCATGATGGAATACAAACATAAAAATTCTTTTATAATAAGTACCCAAAGGATTACATGGGAGATACTATAAGAAGTTCTTCTTAGCGCTTAAATTGGAATTCTCTCAGTAACAGATGATTTTTTTTTTCCTTTGGAACAATAAATGTATAGCTTTTATTTTTGCTGTTATCTTTAATATGAGAGGAGTTTGAAGTTAATCTGAAAAATACAAAAACCATTGTAAAATTATTAACAATTTAGGATAATTCCCTGGATGTTACCCTAGATGTGATATTAATTAATTCTGATTTCTCAGCTTCTTTTCCAATACCAACAATTCTCTGTTTTGGTTAGAGCACACTAGAAGGGCATGTACTTACTACCTTCTAACAGCTTCTCAGTTGCTGCCTTTTGAATAAATTACTCCTCATTTCTCTCTCTGTACCCTCTCAACAACAGTGGAGCGGAGTCACAGCTCCTGATAGTAAGTTCAAGCGTATGAACACCTCAGCTCCAGTGCTCTACTGCTCCCTTACAGAGTCAAGCTAGCTATTCACTTTGTATTTTGAATACATGGCTCTATTCTTAGAATACAGACCTTCACCAGATGTGCCCCAAAAAAATCGTCCTTTGTTTTTAGCTACAATATTTTATCTTCATACCAGAATAGGTAGTAAGGCAAAGCTTTTGTACGTACATAACTCTTTATTATTAATGTTCTGAAATTTTGGCTTATGGCTTAGGCTTTTTATGGGCTAGACTTTACAACTTAACCCATTCCTATAAGTCTTGCTACATTGCTTATGGCTTACCCGCACTCCATTCCATCTTGCTTCTTTGGTGGCTGTATTTTGTCTCTCTTGACTCCACTCTTCATCCCCTTTATCTATGCTTAGATTTCCTGCCTGCTTGTAAGTTGGCTTGTCATAGGCCAAACATTTCCTTTATTTTCCAATGATAACTTATATTGTATAGAAAGACATTGCACATCATGGAGCTAGAGATCCACACTTAGCTCTTTTGCTAGGCAGCTCTTTTTATCTTATCCTCCTACTGATATACTTGCTGTATTTGCATTTATTACCATGCAAGTATTCATAAGTATATCATATGAATATATTTATAAATATATTGTACTTATTGGCAAACTTTAAAATCAGATAAATGACATTGTATTATATTTGTAGTTGTGCCATTTATTTTCTTGATAGGTATACTCTGGGCCATATTATACTTTATTACCCAAATAATAACATTATTTCTCTTATTGATGCACAAATTGTTTCTAAGTATTTTATTTTTATTTAATTAAAAAGAAAATACTGAGTCATCTCTCTAGCCAATAGTTTTACTTTTCTTGAGGAACCTCCCCACACATTTCCACAGAGACTGGACCAGATCACATCTCCACCCTCCAGGGATGTATAAAGAAACAGTTCAGGGTTTGATTCTGTAGCCCTGGCTTCCCTGAAACTCACTATGTAGACCAGGGTGGCTTCAAAACTCACAGAGATTCACATGCTTCTACCTCTCAAGTGCAGGGCTAATGGTGTGTGCCACCATGCCCTGCTGGAAATGTAATTTTAATTTGACTCTTCCTGATGGGTAAGGATGTTGAATACTTTTTCAAATATTTATTGGTCATTCTATTTCTTCCTTTAAGAACTGTCTAGTAGCCCATTTTTTTGATTAGCTAATTTTTTGATGTTTTGTTGTTGTAATTTTTGTAGACTCTAGGACATTAATCTCATGTCAGATGTGCAGTTTGTAAAATTTGATCCTATTTTGTACACTGTCCCCATCTGACCATGGTTTTCTCTGCTGTGCACAAGCTTTTGACTTCACCAGTCTATTGGTCAGTTCTCAGGTTATTTCCTAAGCCACTGGAGCCCTTTCTTCTTCCGGTGTCTAGAGTTAGAGCTCTCTCTCTTTTTAATCTTGTATAAGAATGTGATACAGACAAGACAGGTCTGGCTGGTGAGTCATATTTCAGAGGGAAGATTGTTGGGCCATTTGTGTGATATATTTGAATTGAAAATCTATGAAAGTGAAACCTTTGCTTTATTGGAACAACTGATGCTGGTTAGCTGGGACTGAAAAATCAACCGTGATTAATAAAAGAACAGCCTCACTGAGGTGAAATGATCTTGAAAGTATTTCTTCAGGGTTAACATCAGAAGTTGTGGTCCAGAGGCAGTAGCAAGGTTGCATCTCAAACTGGAAGGTGAACTTGGAAATACCTAAGAATCTCCAACATGATTTTGTAGGACTGAAGAACTGATTTTGTAGGACTAAAGAGGTCATGGGGAGAAACTGAGGCTTGGTGGCATCATGTGGTGCAGTGGGAATCCCTGAAGAGGTTAGGAGAAGCCAATGGTGAAGGCACAATCTCAGTAGCAGTAAAGCCCCTGGTGATGCTAGGATGACCACTAAGGACATTAAATGTTGTCGAGTGGTGCTAGTCCAAGCCTATGAGATAAACTGTGTGAGCTGTGGATAGCAGACTAGGAGAAGTGGAGCTGCCTTACTTAGTCCTTTGGAGCCTATAAAATCATGAGTAGCCAATGATGAATACTGAGCTGTTTAAACTGTTGGGTTTTAATTTCTTTTTTTTTTCTAAACACTTTTATTTATTTATTCATTAATTATTTGCCTCGGCGTTTGCCTAGAACTGGAACTACAGACAGTTGTGACCTGCCAAGTGGGTGCTGGGAATTGAACCCCGGTCCTCTGGAAGAGCAGACGGTGCTCTTAACCGCTGAGCCATCTCTCCAGCCCCAACTGTTGGGTTTTGAATATTGCTTTGATCTATTTTTAATTCTTCCTTGTCCCCCCCCACACTTTGGAATTAAAGTATGCAACTTATTTCAGATTATATAGAAGCCTACAGTCAAGAGATGTAGGATTTTTATACAAAGACATGAGCTTTTGATGTTGTAGTACATTTTATGTTGTGATACTAGTTTGTGATACATAATTGTGGCTTAATAGTGATGTGTTTGTCAAGGCGACAAGGGGTGAGTTGGTTAATCTTTGTCAACTTGATATAGGCCAGGGTCATCTAGGAAGAGGAAAATTCAATCGAATTGCTTCTGTCAGAGTGGCATATGGCATGTCTGTGGGGCATTTTCTTATGTAGAAGAGTCCAGGCCATTGTGGGTGTGTCATCCTTGGGAAAGTTGAGCCTGGACTGTATAAGAAAAGGAGTCAAGCAAGCCAAGGCAGCAAGGCAATAAGTAGCATCCTGCATAGTCTCTGCTTCAGTTCCTGCATCCAGGATCCTGCCTTGGCTTCCCTCCATGATGGAATGGAACCTCTAGGTCAAACCTTTTCCTCCCCAACTTGGTTTTGGTCTGTTTTGCCACAGTAGCAGAGAAACAAGCTAGAACAAATACCTTGTCAAATATCAGGAAGTGTAACATTATGCATTTGTCTCTGAGTCTTCTGTTTCATTGGCCTACATGTCTGTTTCTGGGCCAGGAATGTGTTGGCAATGTCACTGTGGTTCTGTAGTACAATTTGAGATGAGGCATTGTGAGGCTTCTAGCTTTGCCATGTTTACATGGTCTCAAAGCAATGACCATGTCATTGATACTAATTTCTGTACTAGTTACCTCTGCAATTGGTATGAGCAAAGTAACTCATAGAACACAGAAACAAGGAGGAAGGATTTATTTCAGCTCATGATTTCAGAGGGCTCTATCTCTTACGGTGATGAGGAAAACAGTGTGTGTTATGGTGGGCCAGGGAGCACAGAGTGACAGAAAGCAGCCAGGGACAATAGACTCCCAAAGTTCTTCCCTGCCCTCAGTTTGTACAGAGTTAGCAGAACATCCTCAAACAGTGTCACTAGTTGGGGTACAATTGATTAAAAGATAAGCTTGTGGGAAGTATTTCAGACCTAAATCATTAGCACCGCTTAGTTTTTCCTTGTGATATGTGTGTTGCGTGTAATGTTTTCTATCCTTCCCCAGGTCCCTTTTAATATATTTTATTTTAATTTTTTTCTGTAATGGTCTAAAGTTAAACTAGGGGCCCCATTTAAAATTTCCATTTAAATGACGTCATCTCAGCATTCTTTACTCATTTCAAATAAATGTTGTGGAGTTTTTATTTCTCTAGAGTAAATACTATGTGTGGACCAGGCAAGCCATATAAGGTGTATACTTAGCTTTATAAGTCACTGAAAAAAATGTTTTCCTAGATGAATACATGATTTTACATTCTTCTCACATCAGCATCAGAGAAAGCTCTGAGCTTTTAATATCTTTGGTAATATTTGGTATAAAGGTATATTCTAATTTTATTAACTCTCATTAATGTGTAGTGGTATCACATTTTGGTTTTAACTTTATGGACAATATTGAATGTATTTTCATGTTAATTTTCTTCTCATACACACTTAAGTGGCAAAATCTTTTGCTTAATTTTGCTTAGTGGGTCATACAATTTATGAGTGTTGAGAATACATGGTATCTTCTAGATAAAAATCTTTTACTAAACATGTTACATAGAAATTTCCTCTTATTCTGTAGCTTATATATTGCTTTCACTAACAACACTAAAAAGTGAAAGAATATAATTTTGATAACTTGTCCTTCTTACATACATTTGATGTGTTTTTGCTACCCTGGTTAAGAGGTCACTGACCAATTCAGAATCTTCATGCTTTGCTTTCTTCTAGACATCTTATCTTACTACAGTTTTAGGTTTTATATTTAGGGCTAGGATCCATTTGGACTTTTCTCTTTTGTATATGGCATATTGATGTAATTTCACGTTCCACTTGGACCTCCAGTTGTGCTAACTCCATTTTCTGGAGCTGTCATTCAATTGACTTTGTGTTTCTGAGCAGATATATACTAAGTCTGCATCTGTCAGTGAAATCTCTGTTAGCAACAGCATGTGAAGGCTGGAGCAGGGTGGTAGGTGGCCTAGTTCATTACTCTTTACCTTATTCCTTTGAGACAAGGTCTCTCAGGGAACTTTTGGCTAGAGTGGCTGACCAACAAGCTGTTGGAATTCTTGTCTCCCTCTCCTAATTCTGTTGGGGTTATGGGCACACACAGTCATTTTGTTCTGTGCTCAAGTAGTACAAAGCTCAGTCTACAGGCGTGTAGGTTCTGGAGAACCAGGCAAACTCATGAGGTGGGGGTGGGAGTTGGAGTGGGGTGTGGTGTGGGGGGATGACCACCACCCTGTATTATAGCCAAGTTGCTTTTCTTTCTTATTAGATTTATTAAGAAGTCTATTTACCAATATTTTTCTTTCCTTTTCTCTTTCTTTATCCTATGCATTTTTTACATTGTGTACCTTAATCCCTTTATTTCCTGGTTCTTTTGAATCCACCATTCACCCCTGTACCCCCACCCCAAGAAAACAAAATTTATAATAGGAAGGGAAAGAAAAAAAATGAGGAGAAATTTAAAATCTTGTCATGTAAGCTGCAGTATGACTCAGTGAGTCCGGCAGTAACCCTTTTTGTTCATATATCTTTAAAGGCAAATGTTCATTATAAAGAGTTCAAGGCCTTTGGTTTTTAATACACTATTGATGCTGGGTCCCTACTAGCATGCTTCTTGGATATTCTGTTGTTGCCCTGTGTGGTAGAGATCCGGCAGCTTTGGGAGGGTCAGGTTACCTGCTCCAGCAGACCATAAATGAGGTGGATGTTGAGGTGGGCCAAGTCATAACTCTGGTTCTGAGCCTGTGCAGCTGTGGGGTAGAATGGGCAGACGAGAGATACCCTCCCCCACCTCCTGCCCATCAGTGCCCGAGACAGGTGGAGTAGCTGAGGCCATAAGAGCAGGAGTGCTGTCCTGACCCTCACCAGCTGCAGCACTCAGTAGAGTGGTCCCTGTATCTTACCTGTGCCCTCATGGTATAGGTGAGTAAGAGCTGATCCTGAGGGCATAAAAGCAGTAGGCAAGGCCTCACCTACTCATTGCTGTAAGAGGTGAGTTGGCAGAGGCAATGCTGGAGAGCTCACCCTGGTGGTGAAGACAGGAGAGAACTGGCTGGTGGACCACCCTAAAGCTGAATTTTCTTAAGAGATACTATGTGTTATCATCCCTCTTATATATAAATAACTACAGGTATTAGTTAATGAATAAATTCATGAGCAAATGATTATGCTGGAAAAAATGCCTCTGAAATTTCTGGCTCACATTTAAGAGTCTCATTTCTATCTACTGCACTATTTAATCTTACATTTCACATTGAAGTGTTTAAAAAGATGCTGTTAGCCAAGGCACATATTCTTCTTTTAGTACATTAGGAATTCATTTATTGCATGTGTAACTAAGTTCAACATTTGAGATGTCCAAAATAATGAAAACATATACTATTGCTGAATCCTCTAAACTTAAAATATTTCCTAAGACTGATAAAATCCTTTTGAAAATACCTTCAATATTGTAAGTATATTTTTTAAATAGGCATGTGTTAAAAGCAAGCAGGGGTAATATCTGAATCACTATTGCAGCCTCAACAGTTATAACAGTGCCCAGCACAGGATAAATAATGTGTGGGGCTGAGTGGGTGCAGAATTTCTCTTGTGAGCCATGAATTGTATTAGCACTTAACCAAACGTTTGGGGACCTAGGTTATTTTCAGAATTCTATATTACATAATGATAAGTAGAAAAACACTGAATAAAGAAAAAAGTGGTTGGGGCCAGAATCATGGCTCTGTGATTGCCGCAAAAGCATAAGAAACCGAGTTCATATCCCAGCACCTATGTAAAAGCTCAGTGCAGTGACCTGTGTGGAGCCCTGTTGATAGGGGAGGTCAGAGACAGGCAGCTCCCAAGAGCTCACTTGCCATCACCTGACATGTGACTCTGGTCTTCCACATGTGCGCACATGGACATGTAGATACTCGTACACCAGACACATACTCAAGAAACATAGTTGTTAAAAGTGTGGCTTCATACTGATGTTACTAATGACAAAACAAAAGCTAGTAGGAGTAGCTGATATCTTTTCCAAACGTTATTTGGCTCACAATTTCTATGTAAACATTAATTAGGAAAGCATGAAGGGCTACTGAGATGGCTCTGTGGATTAAGCGCTGGCTGTGCAAACATGAGACCCTGCGAATCATGTAAAAGCCCACTGAGCCCACGGATCTGCAATCGCTTGGTGTCTATGATAAAGTGGAAGGTGGAGACAAGGACAATCTCAGAAGCTCCCTGGCCGGCTAGACTGGCTTGTGGTGCTGTGAGCAATAAAAGACTCTGGCTCAAACAAGGTGGAAGCAGAGGAGCATCACCGGAAGCTGTCCCCTGGCAGCCATACACACACACTCTCTCGCACACAATAACAATTGGATGAATTCAAATGAGCTTCAGATGGATTTTGGACATAATTTTTATTTAAGCATGGGCTTTTAGCATGGCTCACCCTGGAGTGCTTCTGTTGGCCTCATGAATAGTCTGGGGCTACAGGGTGCCGGTGTGGCTCAACTCCACCAGAAGGTATGACTATGACCCGCAGGGAAAAGAACCCATGAAGAGAACACAATGAGAAGAACATCCACCATGTTACAAATCACTTTTGTTATCACAGACACAAAATGGCAGTCACTGTTAGTAGATAGTCACAAAACACTTGAAAAAATGGTTTTAGACAAGGTAATTGGAGCTTCATTGTGGGAGGGAAATAGGGTCTTCATCCACAATTTTGAAGTAGAAAATATTTGAAAGTCAAACATTTTTACTATCCACAAAATGATGCTAAATCAACATACACGTTAAAGAGCATATTACAGGAGATAACAGTGTCTTTTTCAGCTATCATCCTGAATAGGTATTGAATTATCTTCCTGCAGAATACAAGTAGGTCAGAGTCCAGCAGCAAATCATTGCAACACAGCAAGTAGATATGGTTTCAATGTGCTATACAGTAGAGAAGAATACAAAGGAAAACAATGATAACTTAACCATACGGAACAAGATACAAAGCTGAAATACAGTCTACTTAAATAGCCTGGTGACCAAGAAATGTTAAATACTGTGCTAAAATGCCATTTTAAACATAAAATATTTAAAACTTTGTGCTTAAATTTCTTTTCCTGTTAAACTATTTCTTATTTTTAATACTGACACTGCAACTGAAATTACAACAGATCACAATTTTCACGGCGCACCAACATGAAACATTTACTTATGCACAGAGAAGCCACTCATCATTAGTTCACAGTGTGAGAAAGTGGTGTACACTCAGTCTTGAAGGGCTTCCTGTTAGCCAAGTCCTTCATAGACATTTCCTGATACTGGAAGCAGTGAGAGGTGTTTCAAAGACGTGGGAAGTGACACATCGCATGTTGGAAGGGAAAATCAACTTGGATTCTTCATGGGTGTGGCCTGAGTGACCTTCGTCTTCTGTTGTACAAGTGCCTGAGCCCATGTTGCCGTGAAAAATTCATCATGTAATTTTGTTTTCGAGTGCTGTTAAAAATCACAAGAAGGGTGCAGGCGGGGAGGGAGAGGAGAAAGAACATGTAAGTCCCATCATTGGATGCATGATCTATTCTAAGGTCCCAAGGTAGCCTGATATTTATTAAATTTTTTTCAGAGTTCAGAAATCACTCTGACTTCACCACCTCAGGACAGAATAATTAGACTTTCCTGCTTGCTCACTCTCAGGGCATACAACAGAGAAGCGATGGTGGACTCCACTGTCTCCATAAGTAATTGGGGTTATACTCGATAATAATGTCTTGATGAAAGACACAGATGCTAAAAAGGAGGTCATAAAATACTATGGGAGTGTAACTGAATATATGACCCTATATGTGTGCATTTATATTCCCCCCATTTATACACACATATTACTACACATACCATATGTGAAGCTGATATACTGAAAATGGATATCAGAACTCTTAGGAAATTAAATAACAGTTTCGGTGATGGCTGCTAATGTTTTGGCATGGTATTTTCCATCTTCAGACAGGATTTTGCTATGCTGTCCAGGTTGGCCTCAAACTTAGGATTCTTCTGTCTTAGCCTCCAGAGTGTTGGGATTAGAGGCTTGCACCCCAACTCTGATCTATTTTTTAAAGTTTCATGATTGATAACATCACTGAGATAAGAATTGTAATTTCATACACTGATCCGAACGGCAATATATTTATATGTGGTATTAGTATGTGGTTTGAGTACAAACCAATCAATATCTTCCAAATGTATTGAGTTTCTTAAATGCATGGTCTCAAATACATGTATAGAGAGATGATGTCAGTGATATGATTCCACCATCAAGGGCAATATAAAAGGAACTTGAATTAGGGTAGATAGAGAAAAGGGGTACTTTAGTCCATAGTCAAAATACTATCAAGGTAAAAAATGATGCTTTTTAACAATGTATTCTAGGCACTATAGTTAGCTATAAAAATGTAGAAAACTTTTATAATGAGAGAATTTTATGTAGTGGTGTTTGATCTTTAGAACAGATTTACAGTAAGAATCTCAAGGAAAACACAACAGATTTACAGTAAGAATCTCAAGGAAAACACGCAAATCAGCTTTAGAGTAGCAGTGCTTGCCCTCAGACCCGGTTACAGGCAGATGTGAAACTGAAGCATGTTTTATAATAGTAAAGTGCTTTCCATTTAGGATTCTGTATTATCAAAATGGACCTACAAAGCCAAAATGAATACTCACTGGAGACATTTTGGAGAAAAAAATGCTAGATTTGATATTCTGATATCCTTGACATGTACTCTCTACTTGCATGCCATGGTGATACGTACATACTCTAAGATGATTGGTTTCTGTCTTATAGCGTTTATTAAGTGCTGTGAGCAGTAGCTGCTGCTGACACACAAATGAGGCTTGCAAAGGCAGTGACCTAGTCAAGTGTCAAAGTGTTGTTACATTTCATTCACTACGCTTGGAACTGGCCCTTGTCTTTCTGCCAGCATTTGAGGTCATTGAGTCCTCTGCACTATCATAATGGTCCCTAAACCAACCTCTGTATCTCTAGTCCCCTGAAATGCTATGAAACATACAGTTTACACCTAAGATAATGGTAAGATTGTATGCATGTGAACTAGACCTCATGCACACACATATAATAAATTTGCACTCTCAGGAACCTTTCCTTCAGAGGTTGGCTTTGTTTCACTAAAACAAAACAAAACAAAAAAAACTACCCATAACTCTTATATCTTATAACAACATTCTAAGGTAGTGACGCCATGCATCTCATAGCCTCTTCATGATTAATCCTGTTGTTTTTAGATTGTTTCATTTGACTCATCCTCAACATAGACTGTTCTATGCAAAGCTGCCTCTAGTCTTTACCAGCCACAATAGCCATCTTCTAACATCATGTCCTCGCTTTATTTTGTTATTCCAACATATTTGCTTTTGTGTTCACAGCACCCTCTCAGCAGTGATTTTTTGTTTGTTTGTTTGTTTTGAACTCTCATAGCACCCATTTCCTGCTGAGTAGGATTGTATTCCTGTCTTGGCTCCCCACATGTAAGCTTTGGATAAGATGGGGTCAGTGGTACAGCTTTCTCCACCCCCAACCACAGCACTACACCTCCTGCTTGACCATGGTCAAGGCATGCTAATGAACCTTTGTTGACTTACTGATTGGATTCCTGCTGTAAATCATTACTCTTTAACTATAAGGAATAATTGCAGAGTTAAAGCAATGAAATTTTCTGTCAAAACATGTTCAAAGACAAAGTATTCAAAGAAAATTTAAAATGATTAGATATTTTACATAAATACCCAACCAAGCAAGATACTTATCTCATTGTAACTTAGACTGATGTGGTATAAGTTAGAAGACATAATTAACTTTAACTAAAGTTCTCAATAATGTCAAAGAAAATTCTACATGAAGTTACTTTAGCATAGAACTGCTTGAAAACTTCCATTTCTATGTGTAAGAAAAATATTAGCAGGCTGTAGTTTTTTTGAAGAGGCTTACAATCAATTTAGGGGATATTCTAATTCTCTGGGCATACAAATTTTAAGTCAGTTCTTGTTATGTACTTGTGAATTCCCATGAACCTTCAGACATACATGGAAGTGTGTCTGCATCAGAAGTCTGGTGTTTATATAATTATATTTGAGCAGCCACACTTTCAAAGCATGCTTGTAGCTAACTAGTAATTTGGTAGTGAGTCATTTGCATTGAAGTCTAATGAGGTGGATTTTTACAGTTCATAAGCCTGTTCATGTACCACAGGGAATGGTAATAACAGAATCTCATCTGATTCCAGGCCCATTTAATAACCATAAACGAATGTTAAGCAGCTATTCTGTCTTCTAAAATGTCCAATTTACAAGACTGTGTTTTAGAGCAGTTTTAATCACATGAGCCTTAAACACATTCAAATCTTGTATTGGTCTTTGTGCGGAAACTTATTTTGCTTTTGATATACATAGATGTATGCTTTAGATAATGCCATAGTAGGTGCAACTGAGATTCTTTTTTTTTTTTTTTCATTGCAACTACAGGGGAAATAGTTTTTAGTTGTATGTTCAGTTTAAGAAGTGACACTCAGCATTGCCAGTTTAGCATTGGACATGACAGCCTGCTTTGGCTGTAATAGAACTAGGTCTTTTAAATAATTGAAAGTGCAAGCCATTGAAAGAAGAAGAGTTTTCTCTGAGAAGCATTGCCTGAAATTCCCATTGTTTCAGGGATTTTGAAGACTTAGCATATGGAATTAGAAAATGCATCTCTGATTCTGCATAGAAAATACTGGTATTGTGAGATCTTTAAGGAATTTGTGATTCTGCAGTCTTTGAACCATTACCTTTTTTTTTTTAAACCAGAGTTACAATATTAGCTCACTTATTATTACAAAACAATTTAATCAGATTTTAAAAGATGAATTCTAAAGGACATGGCAAGACAGGAAGATTAGAAGAATTTAAGCTTGTAGAAATTTAGGCATTTGTTTTACCAATAATTCATTATTTTCAACATATGATATGACAAATGGCAATTTATATGAAGGCAGAAATAAAAATTCAGTGGCTATAGTTGTATCTTTCAGAGACGTCTGGGTGAGTTTAGGATAAATGCTGCCATTCTAATCAACTCTGAGCGCAGAAGAAGCTGCACACCTGATTTCAAGGTCATGGACCTTCAGACAGGTCCACAACGGTAAGTAGAGGTGTGGATGAGAGTTTCAGATTTCTCTTCTGCTAGATGAAAATGAGGACAACATCTGACCACACACCCCAGAAAATGATCAGGATTAAATGAAAAATCCTAACACCATATGCACATGTCCAGTACTTAAAACTGTTTACTCTCAGTCTTGAAGTTTTCGAATTAGAAGACAATAGAAGATGGCCCATCTTATCAATGGGCATGATTCAGAACTCACAAGGGTTAAGAGTAAAGCTACCCATCCCATCAAGGCACCTTCATGCACATCCTCTGCCCAACAGATCTTTTGAAAGACATTAATTACAGTTTAGATATATTTTGCTTACAGTCCTTATTCCACTTCTCATAAGCAGCTTCTGAGCTGTGAGCACATCAAGGGCGTCTAATACAGAGCCAGGCACACTCACCCAATGAGAGAAAACTGATTACCATACCCTAGCCTATGTTGCTATATCCAATATTGCACATATCCCAGACTTCTCTTAATTTGTCTGAATTGACATATTTGTTGAACATTCCAGTCAATGTATCCCAATATCATCTATGACTAGCACTTGTAAAGGGTCTTCTACAGAAATCCCCAGCTAGCTTTGGTAAAGCTGAGAGTGAACAGTAGTTCTCCAGATGTAGTGAGGATGACTTACCTTACTCTAGTAGAAAACCAGTGACAGCAAATAATGAAATATAATACAAGTTAAAAAATGCCTCTCAATGCAAGCAGCACTGCGATTACTCATAAAAGTCTGATCAGGTTTAGACGCAATATAGGATTTCTCATCTCTTTTGAAAATAAAAATTCAACAAGTTATTTCTTATTCTTCTATACCCAATATAGAAATATGCTTAATTTTTTAATGTAATGCAACATGCAATATTTGCTCATAACCATATGTCAAGTTACATGTAGCTATAACACTACCTTTGGCATAAATGTTACATATAAAGTATAAATATTAATCATTTAATGTCTACTATAAATTTTATCAGAGTTTTCAATTATTTACATTTTAGGTACTGTTAACACCCGAGGAGATTAAGGAATGGGCTTTAATGGAGATGTCTTCTACATCAGATAACACAGTCAAATTTAATAAAGGAAAATATGCTTTGCAACAAATGTAATATGCTCATCTTCATAAATCATTTGTGCCAAAAACGTGACGGTATCTTGATGATGAATAGCAAGAGGGCATGGTCATGATGGAATTTATATTAAAATCTGATAAATGTGTTTAGAGCCAAAGTTAGCAACATATTAGTTTTCAATTTTCAATAAATGTGGCAACAATTTGCTTGTTATTAAATCAATTCACAAAGGCTAACTTTTTTACTTGGTGATTTGCTTTCAAGGTACACATGCAGAAATCAGTCCAATTCATTATACACATGACAGGTTGTGACTGAGACACGCGCACACAGGAAATGTGATGTGTGAATGGAATGCATATTAGGTGAGGGAGATTCTTAGGATAAAAGTGTGAGTGCCCAACAAAAGGGGTTGAGACAACAAATTTTCTTTTATCCTAAGAACCACCCTACTAGCATGGATCTTGTGAGGGATCTGCCCAAGTGTCTTCATAAACATTTACAGAGAAACAAATACCCTATGCTAGCAAGCAAGTTTCACCTGATTGGCGATGATTACTTTATGCTATATCATTTGGACTTCATGGAATGAAGTCTTTCTATAAACTAGTGAGGCTGGATAAAAACTAATCTGCCAGCTCAATGAGGACAGATTAGCAGGGGCTAACCCTTGCAAAGGCTTCTTTGTGCAGGCAAAGAGAGGGAGGATTACACTCTCGAATAAGCACAAGAACTTTGCTTGACGAATATTGAAAGGGAGGTTTCTGTCTTTGTAGTCTGAGGCTGTTCATTCTTTATGTTTCTGATGCTCAAATCTCCCCACATCGAGTCTTTTACAATTAAACCATTAAGTTAAGAATTGTGTCATGTTCATTTAGGAAGTGCTCCTATATACCTTAAAACATTTTTCAAAGGTGTTGAATTTGTTCTCATCAAACTCATGTGACCTTGGTTAATATGAGCAGCATGACCATTACTCAATGTAAGATACCATGCATGGCCACAGCTTTTCTTTCTAGATCCTTTTTAGCATGTGTCTAAAAAGCAGAACTATGACATTAAAGCTAGATTAGAGCAGTCATCACTTGGAAAAGAAAATACATTCTAAAAGTGATTTAACTGAAATGTATGTTGTAAAACTGTATTAACACTTCAGTCTGCATGTTAAACTAGGTTGTCCCCCCATGTGTGTGCCCCAGGTTACTCTTCCTTCTCCATGAGGGAGTGGTAATAAACATCACTAGCTCACACAGCTAAAGTGTCTGCTAGGGAATTGTAGCCAAGTAAGAAAATACATTTTATTAGTAGGCTTTATGGACACATTCTACCTTACTTCTTAAATATACATATTTTACATAGTAAAATTTGTAGTATTTATTAATAATATGAGCTTCAGCTAGATTCTATGTATCTTGCAGAGTTGAAGGACAAGGTTGTTATAGTTTATTTTCCTGAGTTATCTGGAACTTTCTATCATACACCAATCAGATGAATAAATTGTATTGCAAAGCTACTTAGTATATATTAATGTCTGTGTTAAAACTTTTATGATTCTTACAGAAAGGAAATACTTTGAAATGTTATAGTGGCATAAAATATCTTAAGAACAGAGCAAAAATATCAGATATGATATAGTTAAAACAGAATTCTTTAGGAATACATCTATTAATATTCATTTATTTAATTGAGCTCTGTGAAGTATATAATTTTTCTAAAACAAGGGAAATACAGTACTTCTATAATTTGAACAAATTTTGAGATGTCACTAGAAAATTTGTCATTTGTTTCTAAAATTATATGTACTTTTATTGTATGGTATAAGTGTAAAGTTGCAATTTCCGAATGATTCTCTGAAAGCTGTGGAGTGAAAGAAGCTAAGAAAAACCACCTCCACGTGCGTTCGTTCGGGTGTTTTCCTTGCTCACAGGTCTTAGCATCTGGAAGCTCTGAGGCCATGATGCAAGGTCAGAGCAGGCAGGTGCCTGGCAAGTGATAAACCTTTAAAATCTTAAACTTTGGGACTGAATGAAATGAAGTCTTATAATATAGATTACAGTTCCAGAATGTAATAAAAATTTCAGTCTTATATCAGCACATGATGCTGGTGGTTGCTTACAAAAATTAATACCAACACCAGGTATTCCAGAAAGGTGCTCTTGGGGGCAGGCAGGAAGGTTTCCTGACAGAACTCTGAAAGCCTTTGAGGCAGCAGATCAACAGGGAACTGAGTTTTGATTTCCAGTTGTGAAGGGGTTACACCACACTAAGACAGTACTTTCTAGATGTCATCAGTGGCCTGTCTGGGTGAGAATGGAAAGTATCTATCCAAATTATGGTACTCTGAGAATTCTTGAACCCCTCAAGGACACAGTTAGCATGCTGCTTTCTATTGAGAACTGGAAAGTTTTGAAGTTTCCAGGTGAGTTGGGAATGCTTTGTCAGGTGTGAAGCCCTATTTATACAGGTTATCTTGGCAGAATGCTTGAAAGAAATGTGATTTCGGATTCTGAGTCAATTCACCAGAAGGACTGAGGCCCTTTAAAAAGTGATGCTCAGTTTATACTGCAGCTGAGGCAAATGCTTCAGAGGAAGGCCAGCTTCCTCAGGGATTCTGAGCTTCCATCAAATGGAGTCTCTTTGCTATAAGGAAACAGTTCAGGGCCTAATGGCTCTAGGATTGGATTCTGGTCTAATTGGACATTTCTCCTTCTGCTCATGGTGTACATACATATATGTGATTGTTTACAGTCTTTAAGAGTCCAAGTTATTCTATTCTCCTGGAGTAATATAATGGGGGAAGTCAACAGCTAAGTAAAAACCAGCCTCATGTTTAGATTCAAGGGTCTGATTGTTACTGTAAACTTAGATTTTGTCTTGTGGAGGCAGAGCCCAGCAAGTGGTCCAAAAGCAGCAGCGCGCACAGTGGGAGCTTGTGTGGGGACTGGGTTGCTCTTGGAGTTGGGATTGATATGGATGCCATGCAAGCAGGTGCCTTAGTGACAGCTAAGACAAGGGCTAGCTCAAGACTGGAGAATTCAGCTCATGGCTATGATTGAAAGAAAACAAATCTGGTAGTTTTCCTACAAATTAATGATTAAAATTTGCTTTCAAAATGACTGAAATCAGCCACATGACTGATTTCATTTTGGATCTGAACAGAATGAACGTTTGAACCTATCTACCGAGAAGATTCGCCTCTCCTTGCCAACAACTTGGAGCCACCAGTTCGAACTCGGCGAGACATAAGCATCCCAGTTTTACAGGAACTAGATTGTCAGAGAAAAAGCAAGTCATCTCTTTGCAAGGGAACAGTCAACCCAGCCAGAGGAGAGTGGTGATGGCCCCTCTATGTGGGATAGACAAGGGGAGGGCACCCTTAACTCTTGGGCGATGGGACTGTCAGAAGGAATGTGAGACTGTAGACTCTCTGTTATAGTTACAACCAAACCCTCAAATGTAGAATGCCTCTGGGGCTGATAAGGTCTTCATTATGGGCTCATTCACCATGAATATTATGTATATAGACCAGTATAGATCATTCTTTTAGAAGGGCATTCTATTTTGTAAGGCAACCCAGATCAAGCATAAGACATCATTTCCCATTTATCCAGAGACTTATGTTTTATTGAATTTGATCGATCCTGCCAATCCTTAAATAAACAGTTTACTTATCAAAGCTTTCTAAAGCCCATTAAACTACAGTCTGGGTTTTGTAACACATCACTGTTGACTTGAACTATCCTGTAGTTTCTGGAGTGTTAGCCACAGTGGCCCTGTGGGGACCTTCTCATCAGGTCTACTTCTTACTGAATCAAGGAACATGCCATGTCAAAGGAACTTCAAGTCTTTCTGAAATACACACAGGGTGTTAAGTAGCAGATACTCACAGAACGACCTCCACATGGTCCAAAGCCCATTGATCATGACCTGTTCCATTGTGGCGTGGTTGCCACCAGCGTAGTAAGACCCCTTTCATTCGTGCCTCCCTGGACAGACAGAAGGACACAGAGGTTGAATGTTTAAGAAACAGACCTTTCTTCTGTTAGGTGATCTGCACACTTTAGATACTCCAATGGGTTAATGTTAAGTCAAGAGAGCATGTTGCACATAGAATCTGGATTTGATTAGCACCTAGGACTCTTCTAAGCAGTATGGAATTTTACTGGCAACTTAAAGGCTAGTAATTGGTGGTCTGTCTTTCTCCCACCTTCCCTTTGTTCTAACACTATCTGCAAAAGCCATAAACATGAAATGCTTTCTGTGACAGGGCTGTGCTAGGAGCAGGTAAACAAAGCTAAGACAAGGTGACACAGCTCTATGCTCTGCAGAATTCCACATGGTTACTCCAAACAGAAACTCAAGGTTGCTGTTTTCCAAGAGAAACATGTACAATGTCTTTGCATTTAGTTCTCCATTCATTCCCCTTGCCCTTTGATCTTGAGTCACCTGCCTCCGGACCTACTGGGAAACAGCAACACAATGCTGGTGGTCTAGGAGTCTTGGCTCTGCCCCTGCCCAGATTCATGGCATTGCCCCATAACCTCCTAACTCCTATGTCAAACTCAATGGTTCACAGGAAAGGGCAGGAGATAATGCACTTTCCTTCAGGCTACTTACAGAGGGACATTGTAAGACACCCGCTGAGCTTGTGTAAAGTCCTTTGGTTGGTGCTGAGCGATGACATGCCAGGTGATGCCATTGTTGACACTGTACTGTAGCAGCACTGCCTTGTCCACAGTGTGGGGGCCACTGAGGTCACTGTTGCAACTGTCCGTCTGGGACGGGCTCCCAATTTGTAAGACAAACATAATTTTGCTGAAAAATACAGAGAAGTAAACTTTAGATGAAAGTAGGAAACATTACAGGAGGAAGAAGTTCTCCATCTTTGCTTTTCCTAAAGTCCCTAACTCCTGAGTTCATAATACAGTTGGGCCTTTGTGAGTTCCACATCTGAAAATTTAAGCAATAACACAGAAGATATTCTGGAAAGAACTTTTATGAATGCCCATAGCCTTTTATTCCTTTATTATTCCTCAAGCAAGATAGTGTATCACCCAAATGCATAGTGTATACACTGTATTGGATACTGTAAATCATGTAGAGATGACATCACTTACACAGGAGCATTAGCATAGGTTAAGTGCAAGTATTACATCAAAAGGGGACCTGAGCATCCATGGAGCATTCTGCAACCAATCTCCCATGTTTACTAAGGTGTGACTGTATGATAAAGAAAAGATATAAATAAACAGTCTGACTTTCAAAGACGTGTCCCTTGTTTCATGATGTTGGAAACCTGTTTAGAATACCTCTCCCGATACCTTCTGTTCTCTAAATGTAACATAGGCCGAGCAACTGAGGACATGGAATACAGTCACAATATGTGTGCTGTGTGCTGTGCTTTTTACAAAGAGCTCAAGCTGAACAGCATCTGGACAGGGATAAATCATCGTGTATATTTTAGGAAAGGCTTTCTGGATCAGATGAGGGAAAGCTGATGTACAGCATGAGGTTCAGGCTCACATCTGCTCTCTGTTAGATGTCTTTCCACAGACATCCTTATCCTTAGAATACACAGCTCTCTGTGTGTACATGTGTGCACATGCCTGTGTGGTGTGTGTATTCACCTGTATGGGGGGTGGATGTGCACACATGTGTGTGAATACCAGGGGTCAATGTCAGATGTTTTCCTTTTTTTAAATTTATTTGTTTATTTATTTGTTTATTTATTTATTTTTTCATTTGTCCAATAGTACCAGATTTTATTACAGCTCTTTCTTGTTTCCCCCCCCCAAGGGTGATAATGCAAATAAGATTGCTACACATATATTTACTTTGTGTTCATCTTTCCCTCTGAATTTTTTTTTTCCATCCCTGTATATCCTTATTCAAGGTCCCTTCCCCCTCCCACCACATCAGGTCATTTTACTTCTCTGCAACTCCCCATCCCCTCCGTGGGCAGGGAACAGACAGTCCTATGGCCCCACTGACCCAATAATGCTTGTATCAGTCTCCACTCCTGGCCAAATCCAGTTTTGTCCCACCTCCCTCAAGAGTGAGTCAGGTGTTCCTATAGTTGGAGTGGGATCTGAAGGGTCAGTCCAGGGTGTTTCTGATCCCAAGCTGTTCAGTGGTTGTGGTTTGCCACTTGGGCATGCTTGGCTTTTTTTCTTGTTTGTTTGTTTAGAGACCACTAATGAGTGAGTACATCCCCTGCTTATCTCTCTGAGATTGTGATACCTCGCTCAGGAGGATATTCTCCAAATCCATCCATTTGCCTGTGAATTTTAGGATATCATTTTTTCTTACTGCTGAGTAGTATTCCATTGTGTAGATGTACCACAGTTTGTTAATCCATTCTTCAGTTGAGGGACATCTAGGTTGTTTCCAGGTTCT
>PVIH01009267.1:0-40069 GCA_004025045.1 Sigmodon hispidus | reverse complement strand
CTTTTCTGAGAAACCGACATATTGCATTCCAAAGTGGCTGAACAAGCTTACACTCCCACCAAAAATGGAGGAGTGTTCCCCTTGCTCCGCATCCCCTCCAACATAGGCTGTCATCTGTGCCTTTTTTCTTAGCCAATCTAACAGGTGTTAGGTGGTATCTCAAAGTTGTTTTGATTTGCATTTCTCTGATGGCTAAAGATGAAGAGCACTTTTTCAGGTGCCTTTCAGCCATTCGTAGTTCCTCTGCTGAGAATTCCCTTTTTAGATCTGTACCCCATTTATTGATAGAGTTTTTCAAGGTTTAGGGCTCTAAATTCTTGAGCTCTTTATATACCTTAGAGATCAGTCCTCTATCACTTGTAGGGTTGGTGAAAATCTTTCCCCATTCTGTAGGGACATCTGCTCTTGAAAAGGAAGAAAATCCTAGCACATGCTAACAACAAGAACAATCCTTAAAAACACAGCTAAGTGAAGTATGTTAGACCTATGTCAAAAAGACAACTCCTAGGAGTCAATTCATGGAAGAAGAAAAAAAATGTTGCCAAGAGCAAGGAGGGGAAAAGGAAAGTTACTGTTCAATAGACACTGCTTCATTTTTAAATGAGAAAGTTCTAGAAATCAATGCGATGATGTAAGCCAATAATCTGAATA
Source organism: Sigmodon hispidus (assembly GCA_004025045.1). Lineage (NCBI taxonomy): Eukaryota > Metazoa > Chordata > Mammalia > Rodentia > Cricetidae > Sigmodon > Sigmodon hispidus. The sequence goes on along the minus strand of PVIH01009267.1, from coordinate 39,418 downwards.
TACTCAGTGTGACTCAACAGTTTTCTAAAAAGCTCAACATGCATGGACACACATACCTTCAAGCATTACACACATACACAAATAAATGATGTGCCCCTTACCACAATAAAGGAGATGTCAACAGTTTCATATGAGCAGAAGTTTACAATGTCTACTACACAATCAAAGACTTAAAGAAAAAAAAAAAAGGATCAGTAGAAACAAGTGAGGCCCAAGCAAAACCATTAATGGTAAGCAGGATATGAAACAATTTTAAAAAATACTCATTTATATATATATATATACGTATATATATATACGTATATATATATATATATATATATATATATATTCTGGCTATAAGCACAATTTGCAGCAAAAGCTTAAGATACACAGAGAAAGAGTTTCTTACCTATGACCTCCCTGCTATGGGTGGTGCTCTTAGAGTGTGCAGCATAGATCTCCTTGTGCATAAAGGACATCTGGAGAAATGCTTCTCAACTCCATTTGCCAGCCATTGAATTATGTTGCTACTGACCTAGAGCCTTGACTTGATGAATAGAAAGCCTTATGTCCTCATCTAAGAATACCTTGACACTCAAAGTGTAGTCTACACATACATCAGGTGTATGAACAGTCCTAAGAAGTCTAGCTAATACACAGTCTCTAGACACATTTGCATATGCCAGTATAAAATCTGTATTTCAGCAAGACTGTGGGGTACAGCTCATACACCTAAGAGTTTAAGAAGCACCATACTGACATAGCCTTTGACGTTTCCATCATTCCTGAAGAACCATAGAGAGCTTTTGTAGCTTTCCAGCACTACTGTTGAGCTGTGAAGCTTCACATTTTGTTCCTGCTATTCCTCAGCCATCAAGGCCTTTTCACTGTCATTCACCTTCCCAACTTCATTTCCCTCTTGCACTTTCCCCTGCCTAGAACATTTCCCAAATGCATATGATAACCCCTTTCCATCGCTCACAGTCCTGCACAGATAACACCCTCTCAGGTGTTCTAGTTTGATTTCTGTTGCTGTGATAAACACTATGACCAAAGGCAAATTGGAAGAAAAGAGTTTATCGCATCTTACAGATGACAGTCCATGTCAATCCAGAGCAGAAACTCAAGGCAAAAACCTGAAGCAGAAACCACAGAGAAATACTGACCACTGGTTTGCCCATCTGCCTAGAGATGATACCACCCACAGGAGGCAAGATTCTTCTACTTTAATTAGAAATCATGAAACTACCCCACAGATATGCACCCAAGCCAATCCAATCAAGGCACTCTCCAGGCTCACTCCCTCAGTCTGTGTCACTTAGATGGCCAAGACTAGCCATCACACCAGGGAAGACCCTAGCTAGCTTTCAAATGAAAAAAAAAAAAAAAAACATATTTGGCAGAGTAGAGATGGCTATAAAACTATACACCAATATTAATATACATAAATTTTTAGATGTCATCTGAAAGAATACCAAACAAATATGACAGCAAACAAAATTTTCAAACAGTAATTTTATTTCATTTGCTAGAATTGAAAATTGTATCATAAGGCAAGCGTATGAGAGCAAGCTGGTTTTCTTGCAAGAATGAATGTTTCTTTTGTAATTCAATTCAATATTCTTGACTTTTTTTTATCTTTAAAGAAAAACAGAAAATGAAATGGCATGTTGAGACTTGCTCTGGACCTCTTGTGTTCCCAAGGATGCCCATTTGCTAGGCTTAATATATTTTTGTCTTCGTCTCATACCAACTTTGTGAGCAACAACAGGGCCTTGTGATCTTGCACAATGATGCAATTCTAGTGTGTTAGCACTCTTGCCTTCAGAAACAAAAGGAAACCACACTGAAGCAGGAGAGTTCATTAAAACTGGAAAATATCACCTGCTTTAGCTCAGAGGGAGAGCGCAGAGAACTAGAGAGGGAAATGAACTGAGTTATGAAGTAGTCAGAAGCCAGATCTCTTAAACTTATAGGCACACATAAAAATCTGTATCTAACAATTCTGCTCCTAGGAATGTATCCTCTAAGATACATGTATAAGCATGTATCTTAGTGCGCCTGGTTCCAGGGACAGTTCAAGGCCAGACAACTTTCTGAGGGCAAGTGACATGGTTTAGTGGTGGATTATAAACTCTGCCTACAGTGCCCAGTACTATGAAAGAGTCTGGACAATGTAAAAAAGGTTCCTGCTGCTATCTGTTGTTTAATTTAAAAACCAAGCTTAGCAAGTGTGGCTATTACAGTCCAGCTGTGATCTTCAATTTCACATCAGGCACTCACTGTCCCCTACACTTCTTCAGTTCTTCACAGAATTCATCACCATCACACATAGTGATAAAGAGGTCACTGTCTAGCTCCTGCCTGAACACAGGAACCCTAGGAAAAGTGGGGCTGCTCTGTTCACTGCAATGCACCCAGCTCCTCACATGGAGCACTGCCACAAATGTGTCCAGGAGAAACAGAGGACTGGCTATAGCACCCTACATACATGAGGGAAGCAGACAGAACATGGGAGGATATTCTGAAAACAGCACTAGTGGCTGTGACTGGATAATGAAAACATGCATGTTTCACTTTCTTCCATAAATCTATATTTTCCAAATTTTATATCACAGTATAAATGAGTATATCCTCCCTTAATTTTGTGTCTGTATATATATAAATACATGTGTATGTATATAAAAATATATGTATGTAATATATGTCAAGTATATACTTACATTTCAATAAATAACAGTATGGGGAGAGGCTACTAAACACTTAAGCTGAGTGAGCAGCAAGTGGTGGTGCTCTAGATAGTGTGGACCCTAAGATTCCTCAGAGTTTGGGTGGTAAATAGCTCCACAGTATTTAAATGCTGCTTCCTGGAACTGGGAAGGTAAGCCGTGGCTCTGGCATCTCCACCATTTGAAAAGCCTCTGAGCAGGGCAGAGTCAACAGGTAAAGCAGTGCTGTATAGTCTAGAGTTTTAAACCATCTTCTAGTTAGAAAATGATTAATGATATGCAATAAAAACAGATTTAGATGGAGAAAACCTCTCAAAGGGTTAAAATGTGTGTAAAAATGAATATGTAGACTGGGAGAGAAAAAAAAAAAGGTAGAGAAAGTCCCTAAAAATAGAGAAATAAAGTACAAAAATATAAAAATGGAAAATAGACACAGAGTCTGGATTATGCTTATTATTGTGTTTTCTTTTAATTTTTTAACTGTTAATGAGCTTACTGCAGAAAGACAAATGATTGCAAAGGCTGCTGAGTTAAACATATATATATATATATATATATATATATATATATATATATTAAAGGTATCTTGACTTTGAAATTTGTGGCTAAGGATATGTTGCTTTGGAAAAGAGGTTCTGCTTTTGTTTCCACAAAAGATGAGAACCTGTGGACTGTTTCCAGGCAAATATGGCTTCATCAACCAAGACCGCCTGAGAAAATTCTCTGATGAGAAGAGATGGTCACTTTAGATTCAAGGCTACAGACTAAGACGATCTAGCCTAAGACCCTCAAAAGATAGGAAGCGACCCTTAATCAGCAGGAAATAGTAACAAAAACTACATCCAAATTTTCAACATATTGTTTATAAATGTTTGTTCTCACTATAAATGGTTAATGGTCATATGTTGTAATTGGTTTCTGGCCCAGACTTTATGGTCTAAACCAGAGGTTTGACCCACTCTCAGTCCCACTGCCACTTAGGCCCAAATAATCACACAGACACTTGTATTATTTTTATGCTGATTGACCTAAGGCCCGGGCATATAACTTGCTAGCGCTTGCTCTTAATCTAACCCAATTGTTCAGCCAAGTGGCTTGATAACTTTTCTTAGAGCATCATTTCAGTTTCTATTCTGCGTCGTCTCCTTGCATCTCTGTGGTGCCTGTGTCTGTTCTTAGACGTTCCAAGTTTCTTAGCATGGTAGCCCCCCACACTTCCTGTCTGTCTTTGGCCAACCAGTTTTTTATTAAATCCATAGGCAGGACAAATATTTACAACATTATCAGTATAATCTCACTACAGTCATAGTCAACCTCTTTCTAAGAAGAAAGGGGGGATATGGTATGTGAACGATTTTTAAAAAATAGATTATTGAATTTACTTTAATCCAGAAATCAGCAGTTAATCTCCAAATATTGTACATTGCTATAGATTTTGGTTTATGGATACAATTTTGATCAATTTTGTTATGCTGTATGCATTTTTGTACTCTTGTTTAAGATATAATGTTTATGTAATAATTTAGAATTGTAATGTGTAATTAAGAAATACAGATTAATAGTCATCTTATGATACCAAACTTATAGTTATGTTAGTTAGGTTTTTGTAGATATACAAAGATATTTTAATTAGATAGGTAATCTATAAACACTTCAAAGACTTACAGAATATAGCATTTAAAATAGTTAAAACTATTCTGGAAAGTGAGACAGGTCTGATCCTGGCAGTACCAATCTACCTCAGAGAATGATGAGCATTGAAGAAACTCCATAAGGAATTTACTTTTTTGTGGTAATGGTTAGCCACTAGACAAGAAAGTGTTCTGGTATTGACTGCTTGACAGTGCGGCGGTGTTATCAACTGAACATGCAGGACCCATAGGAAATTGACCTTTGAACTTTGATTGAACAAGCCAAGATCATCCTTCAGGTTTCTGCTTTGCAGAGAAAACTGCCACACATTCTTCAGGACACAAGAAGAATTTACTGATGAACTATGCAGAATGGGCAGAGCAGCCCTTCAAATTTTCTGCTTCATTGAAAAGTATGCCAGACTCTGTGCCTGTAGGCTGAAGACGGATGCCCCAATGTTACAAAGGAACTTTGAATGATTGTCCCAGCAGACAGATGTCATCTCTGTCATTTCTAGATTCTGGAAGTTGCTTGCACTTCCTGTTTACTTGGGTAATATGATATACGTCTGTGGTCTTTGACATAGTTGAGGACTAAATAGTTATAAGTATAGTTTATCTTAGTTATTTTAAAAGGTATATTACATATAAAACTTTAGACTAACAAGAATAAGGTAGATGTTAAAATATTTTCTTTAATTTTGTTAAATACAAATAGACTAGATATTGTAACTGTAATTCTTGATGGCTGTTTTGAATATTTAATTTTGATATGTTGTAATTGAAACCTTCCTTTTTGATTAGCCTGAAAAGGGGAAGTGATGTAGGAATGTCTTTCTGTATGTTGTGAATAGCATTCTTTAAAAAAGAAACTGTTTTGGCCTGTGGCGAGCACTGTAGCAGTAGGCAGCAAATTGGAGCACAGATAAAGCAAGGAGGGCGAAGACAATCCAGCCACCAAAGGAAGTAACATGTAATGAAATAGGTAAGCCATGGGCCACGTGGCAGGACATATTAATGGAAATGGATTGAATTAGGATGAAAGAACTAGCTAGCAATATGGCTGAGACACAGGCCAAGCAGGATGAAATTAATATAAGTGTCTGACTCATTGCGGGGAGGGGGGGAGAGCGGCTGCAGACAAGTCTGAACCTTTGGCCAGATAGGGCCAGAAACCTCCTTCTACAATTTCTCTTGGTTTTGTAATATATTTATACACATATATTTGGCTATCTAACAGAAATATTCTTTATTCCAAAACTGCAAACTTCTACAAAATGAAAACTAAATTAAGAAAACACTATTATACTCTCCATATCAAGTGACTAAAATGAAATGTAGAACAAGTGCTTTAAAAAAAAAAAAAAAAAAACCCTCAATACATTCTTTCTTGATTCTCACCACATGCATCCTCATCCCTCACACACAAAGCACAGTCTCAGAGCCTAGTGTTTAACAGGATGCTCAAATGCCCTGCTCCTCCCTCTCTGTCTTGCTGGGCATTCTGTACTTGAGTAGGAGGTGACAGTCACAGGCATCTCAGTATGTGTCCTGCAATTTCACTCCCATTTGTGTCCTCCCTGCTCTGAAAGGAGGAGTGCCATCTAGAGACACGCCTGGGGAGGAGTGCATAGGGCTAAGAGGAGGCAGCCTTTCAGAGACCCTTTGAAGACAGCCAGCAGGCTGGGCTTGACATTATTATTACCTTATACATCCTGTTCCTTATAAAGCATTAAGAAGGTTTAAAATGTACTTTCTGGACAACAGTCAGTGCTTCCACATTATATACTTTTAATATTAGCATTTTATAATTAGTAAACTTCAAAACATTAAATGCTGTTCAAAGCTATTAACTGCAAAAGTAATACTTGTCAAGTAATAATGAAGAGCAAAATGGCATAGGAAAATGGTATGTGCAGACAGAATCTCCACCCACAACCAATGACAAAAAGGATTAGGAATATCTCAATCCTGTATGGGGGAGTGGTGGGTGAGGCTCACTGCAAGCCATCTGTCTCCACACCTTCCCCTGTCTCTTTACACTTCCCTTCATTCATGATCTGAAAAGTCAGAGAAGAAATCCATTAAAGACAGGTTTTCTTTGTTGATTTGTCAGAAGTCACCCATCCCACTCTGAAAGTTGGGTTAGGATTCCTTAAGTACTTCTTCAAAAACCAAATTTAATTTTGTAAGTGGTTTTCAATTTTTAAAGGCAGGAAAACTAAGACCCAACAGTCAAATCAGCGGGTGTAAACCAAACTGCCCTTGCCTGCCAAGTGCTGGGAACAAAGATGAGCACACCTGGCCATCTCACTGGTTTCTTAAAGTGATTATTTACAAGAGGCACCTTCAAAGCAAGGATCTTCACCAGGGAAACATCAACTATTATCCAATTTTACCACAGTAATAAACAGTAGTAAAGTATTTTAATAGCATACATTATGGGCTCAGTAGTAGGTACAGACACCTGCTGTCAAGCCTGAGGGGCCAAGTTTAAGCTCTAGGACCTACACAGTGGAAGGAGAGAAATGACTTCTATAAATTATTCTCTGATTTCCATGTGTGGAATGGCCTCTGACCCACACCGACAGACAAACACACACACACACACACACACACACACACACACACACACACACACACACACTTGAATTGTAAAGCTAATACCCTGTTAATAATCTAGCAATAAGCAGGTAATGGTAAATATGCATTTTTAGTATACTGCAGCTTTCCTGTGTCCCCTATAAGGACAAAGCACTTTTATGTAGCGCTTTAAGTAGTAAGCAGTAAGTATTATAAGAACATAAAAGCTATATAGCCATTGGCTCAATTATACTACTATATTTTTATCATTTAATTTTTCAAATGAAATCTTATAAACTTTACTATGCAAATAATAGAACCATCATACACCAAAATTAAGTTGGTAGATTCTAGGTCAGTACCAACCAGAAACCTTCTATATAGTTAGAATAGGCATTCAAAATAGAAGCTTTAGTAAATCTATTATATTTTACACAGACACTCAGGTACACACATATACACATAAAATAGATAATTAAACATTAAAAATTTATACTTTCATTATAAAATATGCATTTATCCACCAACCAAACCAAAAATCCATGGTAGCATCAGAACTAGAAAAACAGTAGTCAGTGGTGGCACAACTGTGGGTCTCTTTAAGTTCAAGGACAGCCTGGTCTACAAAAGGGTCTTTGAGGACAGCAGGGTCTACACAGAGAAACTTTGTCTTGAAAAATGAAAACAAAACAAACCCTAGATAAACACTTAACTTTACACCTTCATTCATAATTTGTGTCCGTCACCTGCATCCAGCCCTTCTATCTTCCCTAATATTGAACCTCCCTTGTTCTCTTTTCTACTAGTTATACTGTACCCCAAGTCCATTTGTTTACAAATATACATATACTAGTGGCTAGATTCTGCATGTGAAAAAAATTTTTTTCTTTCTGAGATTATGTGACCCCACTTAATATTATACATTCTAAATCTAACCATTTTCCTGCAAAATTTTTAACTTCGTTATTCCTTATATCTATGCAATAATCCACTACATATTTTTTCATTACCTACTCACCTGTTGAGGAACAACAAATTTTATTCCATTTCTTTGCTATCATGAATGATGAGGCAATAACCATGGGGGTGTAACTATCATTACAGAAAGGCATGGAATTCTCTTGTGTTTCTTACTTTTAAACAGGTAGCAAAATATTTCAGAGATGAGCCATTGACAGGGGAAGGACATGATTCCTCACTGAATCACATTTATAATTCAATTCCGGCTAATTCATGTTGGCTTTTAAACTGCAAGCCAAATAGTTCTTTTAACTACGCTCAGATGCACAATAATTGATGGTTCATTACAACAAGTGGTCCCAAGAGTAAAGTATTAGAGGTAGTGGAGTATAAATGCTTTAGTCTCTAAACAAAGGCCAACATCAGGACAAATAAAAACCACTCTTTCCTTAGATACATTTGATTTTTAAATGCTTCCACTGAGCAAAATCAATATCCTTATTTCTGTCTTAAATATTGCATGTTGAAATAAAAGTATATGTAAAATTAATCTGTTTTCTTGGCTGGCATTACACTTTTTATATGTCCATAACTTTACAAAGAAAAAAAAAGAAAGAAATTATTATTTAATTTTGTTCTATGAGACAGGTTCTCCTGTGGCTCTGGCTGGCACTAGATTATGTATACATTTAAGCATGACCTTGAACTCCTAGGTATACATCCAAGCATAATCTTGAATTTGTTGTAATTAGTTTCTGGCCTGGACTTTCCAGTCTTGCCCTGGGGTTCAAACCCACTCTAAGCACCACTGCCATGTAGGCCCAAATAATCACACAGACTCTTGTATTATTTTTATGCTGATTGACATAGGATCCAAGCATATAACTTGCTAACTCCTTCATCTTAACTCAACCCATGATTCTGTTCAGCCATGCAGCTCGATACCTTTTCTCAGAGCAGCATTTCAGCTTCTTTCCTCTTTGTATCCTTTGTCTCTGTCGCATCCCTGTAGCATCTGTGTGGCATGTCTGTTCTGCTCGGAAATTTTCCCAGTCTGGTAGCTCCAGACACACTTCCTGTCTGCCTTTAGCCAATCAGCATTTTTATTAAACTAGTAGGCAGGGCAAATATTTACAACATACCATAATCCCACTACATAAACTCAGGATCCTCCTGTCTCTGCCTCCTAACAGTTGAGATTACAGACTTGGATCACCACTCCTGGCTCCATCCAATAACTGGGCTCAAACCCAGGGTTTTGGAATGTTAGGCAAGCACGCTATCATCTGAGCAACTTCCTTTCCCCAGTAATAATTTTTAAATGATGAAATGAAAACTACTTCAATATATAATAGAAGGACATTCCAAAAATAATCCCTAACATCCACATTTAACTAAATTACAGAGGCGGGATTAGAGAAGACGTAATGACAACAGTGAGAACTGGGCAAACCATGCTCTATCCGCAGAATGCTTGCAACATGAAGCGGGTGGAAAAACAACAGCACGTTCATTTTTTCTCTCTCAAAGTTATCTACAACAAACACCATTTTTACAACAAGAAAATAAATACAATCATGTTTGCTAATCTCGAATCTTGCTGGTAAATCAAAAATCATCAGAAAAATATTTTACTGTTAAAATACAGGCCTAGTCACAACCAGGAAGAACGAATAAGCATATTTTGTTTGTTGTTTTTCTACTAGGGTAAACATTGACAGAAGAAAATATGCAAATAAATAACATTCCTTTTCAAACATATAGGGGAAAACAGAGAATACTACCAATAATAAAGTATAATATTTTCACCTAACATTCTCAAGTTTGATCCTAAACACATAAACCTGATTTCAGGAACAGGCATTAAATACAATCTCCTTTACATCAGCAGCTGGAAAATACTAAGCCAAAGATAACCTTGAACATGTGAACTCCTGTGTCTACTTTCAGGTGCAGGGCTTGCATGTATGTATATGCCACCAAGCCTAGCAGATGGTGCACAAGGGTTTGAAACCTAGCTCAATGTCATATTTAGAAGATTAATGCTCTACCCACTCTTGTACGAGTTCTGATGTTTGACACATGTCATTCAAACCTTCACTGAAGTGCCAATTTCTGTCAAGGACTCGCGTTTGCCTTTCAAGGCAAAACAAAAACTGTGCTTGGAGGGTTTTAGAATATCCCTGTAGCACACTTTATGGCATTGTGTTCCAAAGTGGTCCCATTTTCTTGTACTAGAAAATGTGAGTGCACGCCACTTTTTAGTGTTAGAGTACACAGAACCTTGTCTGGGCTCAGAGAATTAGCAGGTATGACTGATGCTACTGAATTCAAAGAAGTAATGAGAAACTGGACAAAAAAAAATTGGTGAAGCCATAGGGAGCAACACATAAGAGGAGCCAGAAATAAAGGCATGATAGAAGACCTCAAGAAAGTGTTCAGGGTCCAGCTCCTAGAGGTCAAGTAAAAGGTCATTAATTTGCACAAAGGAAGGCATGGAAATGGAAGGAAAGAAGAGGCAGAGAAAGCTAAGCAGACAAGAATCAACACCCTGAAGGCAGAGCATGCATATGGAGGAAAGAGCAACTCTAGAACTACAGTGATGTGATGTACCTGTGGGAATTACCTCCCACATAGGAAGGACATGTAGCAAAGAAGCATGGCAAAAGAAGTGAGAAAAACAGGGAATCTGAGGTCAGTCTTTTCAGAACCACTGCATCCTCCTACACCCTCCTTTTCAGAGACTTGCTACAGCTTCATCCCAAAAGGACAAGCCACACAAGGAAAACACTCAGAAGTGGCTGATACAAAATGAGGTTGTCTTTCTTGGGGCAGCGCCCAGAGCTCTGCCTCTAGGGCTGGATAATCACACAGCTGTCAGGCGACCAAGCATTTAAGCAGACCACTAAAAGAGCGCATTGACAGGTCCAAGTCTGACCAGCTCACTCCTGACTGTGAAAGTATCTGCAAACACCTCTAAGCAGTCCATCATCTGATCTCACTAACAGGCTGCCATGAGCTGAAACACTAAGAACAAGGATTCTCACATCACCTAAAACAGCAGCGTGACTTTGGTTTAAACATGGAGGCTTCCTAATGAAGAAAACCTCCTTAAGAAGGACGACAAGATGAGATATAAAACTCATTTCCCTGAGAAAACATGAGCATATGGCTGCCAATGAATCTTTAATTATCTTTGCTTCATTATGCAGACATTAACCTTGACAAATTAATAAAGGTGAACTGATACATAAACTTATAGGCTTATGTAATTTAAATAGTTTGAAATTGCAGCAAGTGTACAACAGTCGATGTTATCAAACCATTCTGAAATGGGCACTTTCTCATCCTTCTTAAAACTATGGACTGAAATTGCAGTGGCGTGTCTAGTACTTTTTGATTTTTACTTCCCTTTTCGACACTGTAAAGGAGATGGAGTAAGGTTCGAAGGTATTAAAATGATTTGTGACATACAAGTCATCATCATAATTGGGGGCACACTTTCTTCTGACCTTTACAAAACTTTCATTTCCCAGATGTGACAGACAGGAGGCACATTCGCAGCACTGATAATAATGGTTCCGATGAGAATCTACCAATTATAAGTTGAATATGCAAGAAATCTCTTATTGGTTATCATTTAGACTCCTGATGCACTTAAAATATTGCAGAAAAACTTAAAGATCGTACTTGGATGAGAATCCAGGGGCACTGAAAGCCTAATCTAGAGAAAGGCTCATTGAAATAACACTAGGGATACAAACAACTGCCCACAGAGCCTGATGCCATGTGTCCAGAGAGTGACCCACAACCATGCCGCAACCCTTAGTTTAGAATTAAGGTTTTATATAATGATAGCATTAATCCATGAAACAGACAGCCCTTCCAATAACTTATGACTACTGTAAGTGAGTCACCAAGTCCTTGCCAGCTCACCAGACTTCGGCCATTCAGCGGCCTCTGTTTAATATTTCTTACAGCCTAGCACAAAGGCCTTTATAAAAAGCAAAGGAATGCTTCCTAAAGGTGGCACTCAGCTCACACCATTCAAATGCTATCACAGTACTTCAGTAAAGGATACTTAAAAGCCCTGGTTTTTTCCCCCTCTAATTATAAATCACTCCTAATGAGAACTTCATTTTATTCGTAATTTGACTCATATTTTCTTCACTTATACAGATGGTCCCACAGCTCACCATGGTTTGACTCGATGGTAGAAATGCAATTCAGCAGAAACTGTACCTGCATTTTTAATTTGTACCATTTCCCTGGATTCCCTGATGTACTTTTCCCTGAGTCAAGACAGCAGCAGTTGAGTCCAGGCTCCCAGTTATCCAGAACATTTACAGCAAAGGTAAACACTCCATGTTTAATAGCATACTGTGTTACCAGACCATAAGAGCAGAAGACTGGATAAATTACAGGCATAGTCAGCCCACAGTATTTTGAATTTTAAGATGTTTCAAGAGGTAACACCATTGCAAATGAAGTAACATCTATCTATGCTAAGTGAATTCATTCACTCAGTTATCCATCTATTCTGCAGTATCTATGGATTTTTCCAAACATTCTAGCCCTTCACTGTGCCCTGTATAGCCACAAGTCACTTACTCCTGACTACTGACCATATGAAGTACAGTTTATAAAAAATTGAGATATATCATTGCCATGTAGCACTTTACTTCAAGACTGAAACATTCCACAGTGCAGGAAAGCTCCTGAGACAGAAAGTAAGCAACTCAAAACAGCTTCAGGAAGTCCTTGAAACTGACCAGATTCACTAGGTCCCTCCTTCCCCAAAAGTAAACAGTAAAGATTACTGAGAGTCACTCTCAAACAAACCAAGTTGCAAAGAGGCCTATCAAACATGGTTGGCAGCCTAAAGGAAACAAAGGACAGCTGAGCTGCTTGGAAGAGTCTCAGACCAACTGGGCTATTTCAAAAGGACACTATCCAAGATGTTGATCTGTCTGCAGAATGTGCACTGTCCTCCAGGTTCCCAGATTCCCAGCTTCTGTGAGCTGTCACTCAGACTGGGGTGGGTTTTAGTGACACAGCAATCTTTAAATCAGCTCTGAACCTTTAAGTAACTCCATTAAAACTCAATGGCTTACTAAGCTAGACTTTGATCTGATCTAGGCTCCCTATCTAGAGTGAGTAGACATATGTGTGGCATGTCCCCAGGAAAAGTCTGTCACACAACAGCCATACATTTCAATTACACAATATATTCTGAAGACATTACCTTAGAAAAGTGAAATATAAAATATTTTAACTGTATTAGTAGAAGCTATAGTTTAAACAGATTAAAAGCATAATTAAATATAGCTGGGTAGTTTAATGCCTTTAATCCTAGCACTAGGGAGGCAGAAGTAGGTTGATATCTGTGAGTTTGAGTCCAGCCTGGACTACAGAGCAAATTCCAGGACAGCCAAGGCTATTACAGAGAAATCTTGTCTCAAAAAGCCAAAAGAAAGAAAGAAAAATATGTAATTAACTTTAATGTGTTCTTATCTGTAATCATTTAAATATATGACTAAAATTTCTGTGCATAATGATTGAGAAAATGACAAGGCCACTTTCTCGAGTCCCTTAACAGTCTACTAGAGGACAGAGTACACAAAGAAATGAACAATAAGTAATATTATACAATTTTAGATTATTCATAAGAGTATGTGGTGAAAAGACACAGGGTAGAGGGAGACTGACCAAACATGGGTATTTTAGATATTTTCCCTCATTAAAGGGAAAAGAACAGAAAACACAGATGAAAGAAAGAGGCATAAGACTTTATAGCAGAATGCTAAATGCAAAGTGTCAAAGTCCTGAGGTAGGAAAGCTATGAAACAAAACTACCACAACAAGATGGCCTGAGTGCCTAGGGACAGGGAACACAGGGAGAACATCAGAAAACAGAAAGGGCCGAATTCATAATTCCTGGGGAGATGTTTTGGCTGAATGGCTTTGTGTAATGTTTCAAAGCTATCTGTAAACTCATGTATCCTGAGCTTATTCTAATGAAAAAAAAATGGATAAAAGAGAGAGTGACTGGAAGGGACAGGAGGGGGAAGGAACCTTGAACAAGGGTATATACCTATAAAAAAATATGACGTCATTCATAATAAAAAAAGGAAAAAAAAGAAAAAACTGGATAAATAATAGATATAAAGATATGGACTGCAATCCTCTTTTTGACAGAAGAAACCAAAATGAAGGCTAAAATATTACACTGTCGTTATACTGCAAGTGCGCAAACCCAGTGACTGCAGACAGTAGACTTCTCCATGTGAGGACTCCAAAAGAATCCCCAGAAAAACTACCAGAGCAAGTGGGGAAGCCAGTGGGGAGCTCAGCAGGTTGTGGGAAAAGCTGAAGAAGGACAGACACGTACATGAAGCAAGAATATAGAAATTCAAATAAAAATGGAAACAGGACCGCGCAGGAAGAGTTTCTCTGGAGGAATGAAAAATGGAAAGGTACTAGAAAATGGAATCGAGTACTAGTATAATTTACATTTTCTTTCATAAAAGAGTTAAAGCCATGCACACAGCATTCTCATGTCACTTGGAGCGTAACATCAGAGATACAACTTACCAGTTGTAAATGATGGATGTTTATATAGATTAGATTTTCAACTATATATATATGGAATATATACAGTCCATATGGAGAACCAGAACTACACAAAACTATGCTAGTGGTTTTGCTAGACTACCAGGACTCCGGACAACTTTCTACTTTTCCAAATTTCTGCAGTATTTAAAAGTAGTATATCACAAGCAAGCATATTATAAGCCTAAAAAAAATCACCAGATGCAGAGTCTAAAAATCACACTTTAAAATTGTAACTTAGGATAAATTACATTTATGCTAAACAGCAGCCTAGGGCACACAAGTATGCGCTAGGACAAGAGCCCATCAGAGTCAAAGTAAGTCTCATTTTCATTATAATAGATTTACATTTTAATTATACTGTGTGCAGTTTTCTAAAGAGTCTATTATGCATAGAGCATGACAGTATGGAAGCACCTTCATTAGTGAACAAAATGCAATACCTTGTTTACAAAGATAAAAATGTCTTTACACTTGTATGAGAACCTTTAGACCTGTTCGGGTTGATTTAGAAAGAATAAAATAAGGATATAGGACATAGTAATATAGTCTACAAAAAGTTCTCAGTGAAGGTGCTATGCCTCAGTAAAAGGTTCACATCTCAGGATGAGAAAGTCTCTACAGGGAAGGCAGATTATAAAATAAAGTCCATCAGCCTTGTTCAAGTAAAGAAAGACCCTCAAAAGATAGAACTGGTAACTAGTGTCACAGCATACATGGCAGGAAACAAAGGAGCTGGTGAGCTCTCCTGGAAATTCAGTCAGCAGGTGGCTTCATAGCAAAGCAGTAGCTACCAAAGGCTTGCACCCAGCTCACCTTCTCCAGGTAGCAGACCCTTGCCAAGGTCTGTCACAAGTTTAAGTTAGATAAGAAGTGTCCCTTAGCACACTTGGACAGGAGCACACTTGTAAGACAAGGGCACCTTAAGAAGTTGTGCTAACTCTCTTTGGTCTCACCAAGGTTTCTAGAAGCTACCCCAGGGAGAGACAAGTGCCCACTACCCTAAGTAATTTGGTATTGTCCCTCCCGTGGCTAACCCGCCTTTACAGTCACCACTCACACCCTTACTACATATTAAACAGGAGAAAGGGAACTCACAGTGTAAGTCCACATTAAGTATTTAACACTCTTCCCAATGCAGGATGCTCAGACTCCAACTACCCTCCCTGACATACTCCAAATCCATGCTCACATCAAGCCTCCATTTGGGCCACTGATTTACTTTTGCACACTCTTCACGTTGGGTTGGTATCGTGTTCAAAGCAACAGTATCTTCCTATCTCTCCTCACAGACAGAGGGTCTCTGTGAGTTTAAGGCCAGCCTGGTGGGGAAGAAGAGGAGGAAGAAAATGAAGAAAAGGAAACATCTCAGTACAATTCCCTCCTATTCTTGCTGTATACAAAGCTATGTAAGGTAGACGGACATGCCACAGGAACACCAATGACTGAAACTCACACTAATGCAATCTCAGTGACAATCTCAATTTCATGGAGGCACTGAAAACTGTCCAAAATAAAGTGAGAGCTTAATTATGTTTGATATTGTTTTAATAATTTGGAATATTAGATTACTTAGTAATTTAGATTATTAAGAAACAAATAAAATTAAGCATTTCAGCAATTTTGATTACGAGAAAGCAAAAAAAAAATCCGCAAAAATAATTAAAGTATCTAGCAATATATGATTTACCCACAATGCCCAGTATTTCCTACCATTTAGACATCCGCACCTATAACACAGCTGGAAAACATTGATGCCAAGGACACCAGCTAGCATGGCACAGTTGCACAATCCCAAGGCCAAGTTCCCTCTTTCCCCTCCCAGGGAGGTCCTCAAAGAATGTTCCCTTGGGGAGCTGCCAGAGTTTTGTGTTGCTATCTGAGGAAGCTGGGAGGTGCCCATGAGCTAACACAGCAGAGTTCAACTCTAAAATATTTTAAGCATTTTAATATTTATTACAATTTAAACCTTATAAGCTTGGCCTTCAGAATAGGAGAAAACCTGCTTCCCAAACTTGACTTTTGTTTAAATGTGTCCATTAATTTTTCCTCTGAGCACCGGGATGACACCTTGCAAACTAGTGTGTGTGTGTGTGTGTGTGTGTGTGTGTGTGTGTGTGTGTGTATGTGTGCGCGCGCCCCCCAGTTCTCATTGTTGCTGTTGCAGGAAGCTGGCATGAGACTTTACAGCCTTCAATACCTTCAAAAAGGCCTGTCTTTGTGGAAAAGGCAAAACCTTATACTTAACACTGAAAAGCTGAATTAAAAAAAAAATTAAAAAGGAGGAAGAAATAGTTCTAATTACAGTGAATGCTTTTACAATCTGCATGTTCTTAATAAGAAATCCCCATGCCAAACATACACATAAAGCCTTTCCTAGTTTTTTAGAACAGTGCTCTTGCCCAGAGGAACAGTCTATGAATGTGCTCAAGGCCTGGCCCAGAACTGCTGTTTAGAAAAGAAAAAACTTTATGAAGTATTTTGTGATGTTCAAAAGGTACATTGCCATCCCTAAAGAACAAGCAATACAGTAAAGGGTTTCAAAAGGTCTCCAAAAACTTATCTAAACTGCTGTTTTTCAAGGTTAAATACGTTTTATAAATTATTCTCAAATACTGAGCACTTTGAATCAGACAATAAAAACTGGTCATAACTATTGGGAACTGTAAATACTCAAGGAGCTTTATAACATAAATAATTAAGAAATAAATAGTCAGGAACATCTAAATTAAGACCCATTTTTAATTAGGTCTAAGTACAGTCAAATATATGTTTTCAGTGGGGCCTAGTGGTCTCCCACCTTCTCTGGTGGCTGAGACAAGAGGATCACAGATTAAGAGGTTGGCATGAATGACATAAGAAGTCAAGGCCAGCCTAGGAATATGGCCAAACACTGTCTCAGAAATCATTTTTTAAAGATTTATTTTTAAAATTATGTGTATGAGTTCATATCTGCGTATATGTATGTGTACTTCAGTTCAGTTATCACAGAAGACAGAAGTATATGATCCCCCAGGAGCTATGGCTAAGAGTAGTTGGATGCTCCCTAATGTGTGGGTAACTGAACTTGAGTATTCTATAAGAGTAGTACAGATTCTGACTCCTAACACCTGAACCATCTCTCTAGCCCTGTGGAAATTAGCCATGTTTAAATAGCTGATGATAGAGCTCAATGGTGGAATGATAAAGCAGAGAAGAGTCCTAGGTCCAATCCCCAGCGCTTAAGAAAATAGTGCTTCCATCTGCAATCTGTAGACCTGGGCATGGTGACATAGCCTGTATAGACTGTGATCTCAGGGGGATAAGCAGAATACCTGCAAATTCTGTGCAAGACTCACGAACCATCCAAGACACTAGCTCAATGGGATTTTTCTTCTTTTATATAATCAACTTTGAGAAAAAGCTGACAGTAACAGTGCCCAGGGATGATGGACAGTAAGGATATTAACTGAATATTTCTATCTATTTCACAATGAGAACACTTCAAAAACACAGATCACTCTAAATAACTATTTTGACATGGAAGAAAATACTGAAGTTCTAGTTTATCTGTGGCAGATGGTTCACTCCAGCAGGATGTTCCCATATAACAACACATAAAATATTCTTAATGAACTACTGTCATGGAGAAAAATGTTTACATTATAAACAACCTATTTTTTGTCAAGTATGCTCAAAGCAAACAAGTTAGCAGTGACTTTGGGCACTGAACTCCACAAGCTAACACAGAAGTTGTCCAAAACAAAAGAAATGTGGGTGGGAGAATGCACTGAGTGCAAACATTTTATCAATCAAAACTTTCAAGATGATCCTAGAGGGCTAAAATAAGCCATCCAGGGATTTTGCTTCATGTCTCCCTTGCAGGTAGGAGAACACAGGGACTCTGATGAGGAGAGTAGGAATGAGGAGGGTAGTTCTGAGAAATTAGATCTGAGGAGCCCTTTATGACATGGTCCAAACATAATTTTCCTTATAAAAATAATAATAATAATAAATAGGATTACTAGAAGCTCTCTTTAGGAATAGTTTGTAAACTCAACTGATGATTTCTTAACAAATATAGGTAAACACAAAGACTGAAAGAATTACAGAAAATGATAGTAAAATACCAAAAGTTGTGAGATTTCACTGTTCAGTTTTCCTCATTTTAAATCATTCACTGATGAAAAGCACATTTGGTACTTTAAATGATAACACACTAAGGTAGAAAGTAGAAAGATGTGGCACTCTACAGATCGCCACATGTAGACCAGAGAGGAAAAAACTCAGCATTCTCATGTTCAGTGAAAATAAATGAAGCAAGGAGACCAGACCTGGCAAAGACGAAGGCCACCCTCAGATCATGAACTTCCTGTTTTTCCTCCCAGATGCCAGCATTACATAGCAACTTCAGGACAGTTAAAATGTGTACACTGTTTAATCTCTTTATTTTGCCTCAGGAGAGATAGTGTAGAGACTAAATCATATTTTCCAGGACATTCCTGTGTACCTTAGCAATAATATACATATCATTTGAAAGATTTAAAAACCTAGGGTTTCAAGTTTCATGCCAAGAAATGCTATTACAGTAGAAGTCTTGTGACTTCACATATATTTTTATTAGATGTGTTCTTTTAAAAATATAAAATTCCAAACAATACCACCATATTGAATGTCAACATTGAACAGTGAATTCATTTTATATGCTAAGTTTCAAATCTTTCCACAAATTAACATACTGCAAAAAGCAAGCAGTGTGCTGATCAACAGAATGTCCACCTACTGATCATAGAGGTGCTTGGAACCATCTTTGCTGAATCTTGTCCAAGACCCCCAGTCCTGCATTCACCAGAATCTTAAGACATTCAAAGGCTTAGCTGGCTACATACTTAGCAATCCTAAATTCTGAGGCTGAAATTGTTAAGTGGCCCAATGCAAAGTCACAGAGCTTCTTAAGAATATCACAAAGCCAGAAGACTATATCTAGAACCCATAACTGAAAACCTCCTAAAACAAAGAGATAATATTACCTTGAGAGTGAACTCAATCTATCTGTGTCTGGGACACAAATCTCTCCCGGTGCTGTATGGGGATGATGCCCTGAATGAGGATGATGCTGAGAAAATCTGTAATCCTATTTGAGTCCTGCCCCCGTTTGATCAGCTCTAGAACATGTATGTATATACTGTGGGCATATGGACAAAAAGGGGCAAGAATGTTAAATCAAGAAACAATAACTAATCACTGTTAACACTCCCCTAAAAGCACCATTTTAGTTCCCAAGTTGGCTCATTTTAAGATAGGGCATGAATTCTCTACCAGCAAATGGCTAGGCTATCTTTTCTAAACAAAGAACCTGTTAAAAGTGTACTTTGAGTTCTTGCTTTATTTTTTTATTCGTATTTTCTAGAACGGGGATCAGAAGTGTGGCATGTTTATTTTTAGCAAAAAAAAAAAAAAAAAAAAAAAAAACTGGCCAGTGGTGGGATCCATGCACAACTATGTTCTTACAGTTCTAGCATGTTATAGACATTTATGTCTGAGGGTCTAGAGACATGAATAAACATTTTGTTCTAAAGGGGACTATGATATATTGGTTTAAGCAATAGGGAAACTACTTATCTGCAAAGAAGATACAAATCTGGTCAGGGCAAAGGCAATTAAATGAAGTCATGTTACTGTAACTGTTGTTATGTTTTGTTTGGGGCATCTTACATTTCTGGGTTTAAATTTTACCAAGCGCCTGGTTTTTTCTAAACTACTTCAGTTTCCCCTTTGCCACCCCCCCCTCCCTTTCCTCCCTCCCTATCCCACTCCCTGCCTCTCTTTCCTAGAATAGACTTTACTTCATCAGTGGGCTTTTGCATGTACATCAGTCAGCTGGACAACTGAGAACTATTTCACAAGATATAGAAAAGTTGTTTTCCCATAATGTTAATTTATTTTTGAGGTGGCTGTTGCATCATGATATTTATTTAAAAGTGGGACATTGGTCATTTCTGATGAAAAAAACTAAGAAGACATTGTTCCTTTGAATACTTAAGATAATAGCATTCAGCAGCAGCAGCAGCAGCAGCAGCAGCTCATTCTTCATAACACATACACCAGCAAGGCATGGTATCTGCCAACCCAACCTTTGCGCACTGGCCAACTTTCAGCTCTCATCTGCTGGGAGTATCGTAATGATTTTTGATTTTGGGGGGTTAGAGGTCCCTCTGATCACGCCTCCTTCTTGACAAATATGTCAACTGGCATCCAAGATGCTACATTCCCTTGGTTTTTCTTCCTAGCCCGCAATTTTTCTCTTATCTTTAATATTGATCCTCCCTAATCACCCTACTCTAAGAGCACATTGCTTGAGAGTTGGTCTTTAGACCTCATGGCTTCCCGTATACATTCACTTCTTGTCCTCACCCACTTACAGCTCCCATATTTCCCCATCTTCTGCCCAGACCTCAATTTCTATATCTAGTCAATTTGGTTATATTTGGCTTTATTTGAACATCCATATAATGGGAATCTCAACTCTTACAGATCCCAATTTCCAAACAAGCTTCTCGTTCAACCCAGTCACAGAATTCCTTGTCCTTCTGCTTTGGGGACCCTAAATCTACCATCACCACCCCTAACAGTCTTAGGGTATCCCCAGATAACACGAAGTTCTATTTTAGCACCTCAGGACCTTAATTCAAGAAATATGTTCTCAGAAACTCCTTTCCTGTCTGTGCTTCCCAAAGCTGTAAAATGCCCCTTTTGTCTTTAATATAATTACCAGTAAGTATATAGAATAACTGTGTTATTTTTAGTTTTAGAACATAATACCAAGTTTTTCTTTTTTTTTTTTTTAAAGTTTCATTTTTTTTAAACTTTTATTTATTTATTTGCCTTAGTGTTTGCCTGGAACTGGAACTACAGACAGTTGTTAGCTGCCATGTGGGTGCTGGGAATCGAACCCGGGTCCTCTGGAAGAGCAGACGGTGCTCTTAACCGATGAGCCATCTCTCCAGCCCCAATACCAAGTTTTTCAAATTCCTGTATAAAGCTCCAGCTCCTAGATCAATAAAGCAACAATCTATAATGGCTGAATGAATAACTAAATGCTCCTCTACAGTTGCCTCTTTCTACTGACAAATAGCCATGTCTTGTGCAGTTGTAAAGATTTAGGGATCAGATCAGTAGACCAGAGAGCTAATTGTAATTGGGTGTGTGTGTCTGATGTTCTCCACTTTCTAATGGCTACACAACATTCTGCCATCTATCTTTACATAATTATTAAACCACTGGCTTATCATTGGATATTCTTTTTTGCTATCATCAAAAATTCTAGAAATAATCACCTTCCTCACATGGCTGTCTGATTATAGCCTCATACTACATCCAAGGAAAAAAATTGTACACTTAAAATATGATGCACAACATTCGTCTTCCTTTCAGCAATTCTAAATCAATGGATGCTAGCCCAAACACATTAAAGCAGCATTTTTCAGAATGGTCCACAGTCCTTGCCAAAGGGCAAATGTCATTAGTGCTCCACAATGTGGTAGGTAAAGGAATTGAGAATAATCATTTAGAAACACCTGTAAAACATTTAGCAAGGCATGAAACTCTGTTTCCCCCAAACTCACCTGTCTCCACCTCCAGAGTGCTGGGATGAAAACTATGTGCCACTATGCTCAGCCTTTCACATATATATGTGTATGTACACAAACAACATAGTATACATATTTACACATACATATAAGACTTCACTTTACATGTTTTCCATTTTGCTTTTCTGGTTTATATTTTATGGTTTTACAAAAGTTTAAGTCAAAAACAAACTACGAAAAGTGAGCCATTCAGGTCAGCTTGAGGAAGAAATGGTATTTTTACCAACACCATCATAAATCACAAAATCATCTTTTTAACTCGCATTTGCATCACTGCCCATTGCTTTAATTTGCATTTTAAGGGTAATATTTGCCTGTGTATCTCACTCACCACATTTTCATTTTTTTTTTAACTATCTGTTTTATGTTTTCCACATAACTCTAATTAGGGAGTTACCTTTGGGCAAGACTAACTTTAAAAGATCTTTGAACCTAAAAGATACTAACTTTTTGTTTTACAGAAAAATTGCAAATATTTCCCCAGTATATTACATATCTCTCAACAGCTTGAGATGGTTTTCCACTGTACCAAATTTGTACATTTTGCACTGATGCAGACAAGTCAGTGCAAACAACAAAACACTTAAAATGTTTAAATGCCACAAAGTTGAGGCATTTCTTCACTATTTCTGCTAAGAGATAACCTCTCTCACCACAGTGAGACCATAAAATCTCTTTACATACAATTTTGACACCTTGGAAGCCTTTTTCATAGATACTATGGTAGAGCTGCTGCATAGCTTTCCAGGTTACAAGCAAGTGTTCCAGAACTTTCCACTAAATAATTCATCTTTTTTCCTACCAATCTAAAATATCAACCTTATTGCATACTAAATTAACATAACTTTCTATCTAAAAATAGATCCTCCATATTTTATTCATTGGTTTAGCCTTGTGTCCATACCCCTGCTCACCAGGGCTTCATATGCTATAATTGACTGGGGTGTCAGGTGGCTCTGATGCAACATTCCTATAATCTGAAAAACAAGACAGGTTCACTCCTCCAGATGAAGCTCCAATTCATTTTGTCAAATTCCCTAGTTTTGACAGGAGTGGAACTAAATATATCATGTATTTAAACACAATCAATATTTTAGTCTAACTGCATTGAATCTGGCTTCCCAAGAATAAGATCCTTCTCTTCATTAAGTTTAAATAGATTTCATGTCCTAAAATTAATTTTTGAACCTTCCTATGCTTAATAGATATTTGTTGGTAAGTTACTGGCAACTTTTACACCCTTCTTTCTTTTGTACTGTCATTACTATGAAAAGTGAAAGCTTCGATATTCATAGTTAAATCATCAATTTTTACTTAACTTGTTAATATTTTTTTCTTTTTTGTAATTGGAACATAATTGTGAGCCACCACATGAGTTCTGAGAATCAAACTTAAATTCATAATTTGAAACAGGGTCTCTCTATTGATGTCGGATGTCTTTCTGTATGTTGTGAATGTTATTAGATAATAAACTGTTTTGGCCTTTGGCAGAGCATCTTTGAAGGAGGCAGGAAGTCTGAGCATAGAAAAAGGGAAAGAAGGGTGGAGTCAGAGGAGATTTGAGCCAGCCACCCAAGAAATAAGACGAAGAAGTAATAAGTAAGTCATAGGCCACGTGGCAAGACAGATTAATGAAAACGGATTAAATTAAGATGCAAGAGCTAGCTAACAATATAACTGAGCCATAAGGCAATCACCATATAATTAATATAAGCTTTTGTGTGGCAGTAGAGCTGTGAGCATGTCCAAACATCAAGGCTAGGCCAAAAATTTAGGGACAGAAAACTTCATATTACACTCTATGTAGTAGTAGCTTTAGCTGGCCACAAACTTACTTTGTAGACCAGGCTAGCCTCAAACTCATAGATATCTGAGTGCTTCCAACTCTTTGAGTGTTTTAATTAAAGGTATGTACCACCATGCCCAACTACTTAATTTAAAAAGGAAAAAAGAAAAAAAACCCAGAATCTTAATCGACAATATTTGTAATAACTTTTTAGGCGAGTTTAAACATACTATACTCATATCTTCATTCTTCCAGTTAAGAAAAATCAAACACATGCTAAATTATCTCAGATATAAGCACAATTGAAAACTAATATACTAAGCATATGAATAGTCTCCAGTAATCTAGCAAAATGTATAAAACATGTGTACATATATTATTTTATACAATGGGAATTAAAAGGCCTTAAAGGGGGACACAGATACAAAAGAAGGACAAATGGCACAGCTTGAGGAAGTCTTCCACATGACAGGTATCGTTTATTTAATTGCTGGATGTTAAGATGTGAAGATATCAAAGTGACAGTATTCTAGGAATAGAAATATATAAATATCCAAAGGAGGCCAAAGCTGTGCTGAAGCACAGAAGTGGCTAAAAGGGAACAGAGTGGTAAGCAGATCATTTGGAACACAAGTGTGGTGCAAATGTTCTCTGTATGCTGTAAATAAAGGAGCCGTTTTGGCTTATGTGGAGCACCGTAGAAGTGGGTAGAGGATCAGAGGACAGTCAGGTAGAAGGAGGGTGGAGTTAACCAGACTCCATCTGACCCCCGAGGAAGAAACATGTAAGGAATCCAGGTGAGCCTCAGGCGGGGCCACATGGCAGGTATTTTACCAGAAATGGGTTGAATTAAGATGAAAGAGCTAGCTAGTAATGTGGTTGAGACCTAGGCCAAACAGTATGAAGTTAATATAAGCATCTGATTCATTTCTTTGGTGAGAAAAAGCTGTCAAGGGCCAGGTACAAACTTCTGGCCCAAACGGAGCCAGAAACCTTCTAAACACACAAGAGTCACTTCATTCACATCTGATAGAAAAGAGAGCTGCTGAGAATCAAAGTTTGCTTTAAGGAAAAGGATCTGGAGACAGGATGCAAATTCAAGGCAATTCTGGACCACTGAGGCACAAAATGGAAGAGTTTAAAAACAAGATTTTCCAGGCCTAGACATTTGTTCCCTTCATTGAATGTGGGGTCTAAGAATTGGTGAGAAAGCTCAATGGTTAAAATCACTGGCTGCTCTTCCAGAGGACTGAGGTGTGATTCCCAGCACCCACATGATGGTTCACAACTGTCTGTAACTCCAATTTGAGGGGATTAGATGCCCTGCTCTGACATCCACAAGCATTAAGCATGCATGTGGCACATCACTATACATTTAGGCAAAACCCTCATATATATAAAAACAAAACTACTAATAAAATGAAAGGTAAGTCTATGTCTGCTCCCTTTAATGCCAGACTTTGTGACTTACTCAACAAACTAATATAGCATAAACAACACTGGCCCTGTCCATTGGTCTGTCTTGCCACGTGACCCATGGCTTGCCTATTTCTTGCACATCTTGTAAAGATGTACAACAATGGCTTTTTCTTAAACCACCAATCTCTCAGGACACTTTGTCCTGCAACTCAGCTCATGTATAAGTCCCAGGCAGTCCACAGATAGCCCACACGGTACTTCACTCGCTGTTTGCAGCAATGTGCAACTATATGAAAGGATCACTGTCCTAGAAGCATATCCTCGGGCAGCCAATCAAAAGCCTCCAGGGGATGCACCACGATGTCTCTGCTAAACCCCACCCTACCTGCAGGTCTGAAGCCATTGTGGTTCTATGCACTCAGTACTGGGTTGACTTGATGTACAAAAATGGTAATTGAAACAATTTAAAGGTCACTTCAGATTAATGGGGAAGCAGCAGTGAGACTGCGAGTGACTGATGTCCTGATAATCGACACTGTGAAGATGCAGTCAACAAAACAATGAAGACTGAAATTAAAATTACTATTCGGGTGGTCTCTTTTCACTTTTGATATCTTATCATGATAACTTTCATTGCATGGAAATAGATTGTAAGGAATAGTTCCTTAATAAAATATCTAAGAAAACTTACATGCAAAAGAAACTTTATGTTGGCTCATAGTTCTCAATGTTTCCAGCCATGGTTGCTTGGCCCCTTGCATTGAGCCTAGAGCAAGGCAGAACATCATGCTGGAAGCCTATTGCAGAGGAAATCTATTACCATATGATTGAAACACAAACTGTAAAGGGATAAAAACTAGGGCCCTGAAATGTCCTTTAAAAGTACATATACTAGGGGAGGCAAAGCAGGTGGGTCTCTCAAGTTGAGGCTAGTTTGCAGTACAGAATGAGTTCCAGGACAGTTAGAACTACACAGGGAAGCCCTGTCTTGAAAAAAAAAAAAAAAAAAAAAAAAAAATCATGTATCAGTGATCTAAATCTTCCTGCCACGCCCCCTCCCCACCCCCAGCTCTTGCAGTTTCACCCATCCCTACCCACGCTGGGCAATGATTCCTTCACATATGGGCTTTGAGGTACACTGATGGTCCAGACTGCTGCAGATAAAAGGCAGGTAACATAATAAAAACTGGAGATTCTCTCCAGACGACATTTGGACATTTACTATACAACAGTGGTTCTCAAAGTGTGCATAAGACAATTTTAAGAGTCCATGATGTCAAGAAAAAAAATCATAAAAAAATTAAATATTTCTCACTTCTCACGATCATGGTCTTACAAATCAGAGTTTGAAAGAGGTTCCACCACATTTGAAGTCTCAGCAGACTGACTGAAATGGAGAATAAGAAAAGCCAGAGAGCTTCTGTTAAACAAGACGTAGAAAAAATTTGCAGAAACTCAAGATGGTACCATTCTTCCACTGTTTTAAAAACCATTGAGCAGAGTGTATGTCTGCAGAGGCAGGTAAATTTCTCTGAATTCAAGGCAAGGCTAGTCTACATAGCCATATTCAGACCAACCAGAACAACACAGTGAGAGTCACTCTCTCAAAATAAACAGATAAATAGACAAGCAGGCAGGAAGGCAGACAGACAGACAGACAATCACTGCACAAACTGCGAAGGGTAAAAGCCATCAATTATCTCAGTGATCTAACCCAGCCGTGGACTCTATGTGGTACAATACTGACCTATCTTCCAAGCAAGATAGACATACAGTTATTCATGTTAACATTGTATGGGTTTATTAAGGTTAGTTAAATTAACAAATATTTTAATATTCTCATTTTGATATCTAATGAAGCAAATATTTATGGCATAAGCCATGTGACAAAAGCTTTTTAGATTTTAGAAGGTTTTCCTAAAAGTACAAAAGGGCTTGAGAGCAAAATATCTGATATTTGCACTATGCTGACACACAGAGGAAATGCACGTAAGTTAAAAACACAATGGATGAAGGAAGCCTTGGCCTACATCCTAAGCCCACAAAACCAAAACAAGTAAAAGTAAAAAAGAAGAGATATTACGAATCGAGATGAAGGAGGGGAGTACGTGGGATCTCACAAGAGTAAGTTCTAGCATGTGCCAGCATCAGCTTCATAATTTGAGTAGATGCGACACCCAGACGGCGTTTTTATACAACTTTTTTATGTTCTTCATAATATTTTTGCTGAAAAACAGCTCTAAACTAAAAATAAAATGATAGGTGCAATCAAATCATCTGTCTCTGTTTGCATAGGACAATAATAAAATGTCTTATCTTTGCTTCAGATGGCACATAACCCCAAAAATTCTCTGACATAATAAACAGGGGGAGAAAGAAGTGTGCCAAGTCAATAGTTTAAAATTGTTAGTGTAAGTTATTATTTGTGTTAATAACTTTCCTCAATGTCACAAAAAATACTCCATTAACAATGTTAGTGTACTCAATTGCTATACTCATATTTTAGAAGCAGAAAATTGCATTAGTTAGGACACAATAAATCTCAAAGCCAAACCCTAACTCTGTAACTCCTCATTTCTGTTAAGCCACCATTTATATAACATGCCAAGAGAAAGATGGATAGACAAACACATTGGAGATTTTTGAATGAGCATCAAATATTTTCTCTCTGTGTTTTAGGCTAAGTAGATTTCATATCCAAATGATTTAATTCCTCCTTTTCATCTTTACTGTTTGCCTCAAAACTCTACATAAAAACCTTAGGCCTAAGAAGTATCTCCTAATGAGACTATCAAAGATTTTTCTAATCATTTGCTCACTGAACTTGAATAATCAAGTAATATAAACTGCAAGGTGATCTAAGGAAATTTTTTTAAAAAACACTCAAGAGGCTGAGGCTGGAAAGATGGCTCAGCAGTAAAGATCACTGGTGATTCTTCCAGAAAACCTGGGCTTAATTCTCAGCACCCACATAGTTCAGATCTAATGACCTCTTCTGACCTCTGTAAGTATCAAGCACACATATATATGGTCCACAGACATACAGACATGCAAAACGCATACATACACATACATATATATATAGAGAGAGACAGAGACACCTAATGTAAACAATACTCAAAGTGCTAAATTTTATGAAACTATTAAATTATTTTTATAACAAAGCGCTACCTTTTTCTAAAACAGGGACAATCTGTGGCAATACAAAGAAATATGAGGCAAGATTTCTTCAAGTCTTTCCATAATCATGGATAAGCTATTCTACTAACCAGTGCAAGAAGATTCCAGATAATGGGCAACTGTAGAAAGGAGATGTTAGCCTGTAACTAAAAAGAAAACCCTGTGAAGGCTTCAGCTTTCTGAAATAGCTGCAAAAGCATGGTCAGTGCACTGGTTTGTCTGTCTTACCCACTGGACTGCTTCTTCCCGGGCATAGACGTTCTCCTAGGAAAGACTATAACTGTGAGCATGAAAGAGGTTCTATTCAAGACTGTGGGATGAAGATGAAAGGCGAAGCATTCATCTGAGAGTTGCCACACACAAACACCCACCCACACCCAAACACACACCCATGCACACACATGTGCACAGATGCACACCCATGCAAAAATACACACACTGAGGCAAAGCCATTGCCACAGTACAAGAATGACTACTTCAGCAGTCCCTACAGTTGGGCAGCTGGGCACCATTCTTAACTCTTCCTAAGCAAGGTTTTAGTATGATGGACAGTTGGCATGTGTCCTTGGGATACTGGTTCCACTACAATGCACATCTCTGACACTTATGAAATATAAACATGCCACAAAAGACCTCCAGAACAGGCAGCCTAGCCTGTCCAACCTACACTTGGGATAAGGAGTTTCCCAACAGGATATACACACAGCATTGTACAGAGGAAGCTGGAGCATTGCAGACATGACATAGACAGTCACACAGCTGCTATATACACCAAAGCAAGGAAGGACACAGGAAGCACAGACAATGCCTACGGATTTATAATATAACATAAAATAGAAGGCAAGTCTATTTGTCCCAGCATGCAAACGAGGGCAGTCTAAGCTGGCTACAGGAATACAGTGGCTGTTCACAGACAATAATTCTGACTAGATTGTGGGTGTGAGAAACAAAATTATCAACATGACTCCTTATAAAAGAAATAACTGTCCCATAACTAAGCTGAAATAAATTGTCTGAAGTTCTAATACAAATATTCAATCACTAAGGATGTTCCTTTCCCTAGGAATGCCAGGAGATCCGATTTATATTATAATTGACTTAGGGAATCACTGACATATGGTCTGCCCCCAAATTACACACAATGCAAGTGTTCCACCACAGAGCCACTCCCCAGCTTGGAAAATGCTGAAATTCAAAGGAACATGTTTGGAACTGGCTTTCATACTTGAAGGCTCTACCTAGCCAGCTCAGCATGTAAGAAGTGGACTGACTGCATTATCATAAAAGGAACTCCTCTACTGCCCCTGGTTACTCAGTCAGTCTGTAAACCTGAATGGTCTTTGCCTGGGAGTTGTATTCACTCAACGTGATGACAGGGCTAATTATTAATGTGATAAAAAGTCTAGTGGAGTGGCTGTATCTTTTAATTGTGAATCTGCTTGCTATAAGTTTGCAGATTCAAAACCTGGGGGTGGCCAAAATAATTGAATACATATTTTCAGTTTTCATTCACAGTTCCTGTTTCATAAATCCCAGCCTACAGTGCACAAGAGAAAATAGAAATTCCCCTTACTAAGGCACATCACAGGCTCTAATCTTCTCTTGCCTTTCTTTCAATTAGCTCTAAAAAAAAAAAAAAATCTACCAACCTCTATATCTATCCACCAAGTTCATATGATCCTCCTCATCATTCCAGAACTACCCTGTTTTATAGACTAAAGAAAAAAATGCTACATGGGTAGGCAAGAAGAATCTGGCCAAGACAGGCCTTGCTGGGTATTAATAGTCATGCCTTTGTAATCAAGTGTCCATAACAGTCCAAAAGGTTTCCGGTTAGCTGAATACTTTCAAATTTCTGGAAGTGGGAACAACCAGAGAAGACACTCTTGTCCCTTTCTTCATCTCCCATCCTAGGCGTACCGTCATCCTTTAGATTAGCCATTACAGCGTATCAATTAGCTCAGGCATATGTTTTCTGGAGTTCTGTGAAGCTCTTTGAGCAAATTAATCAAATCCAAAGAAGATAATAAGGGAAACCTAGGTAGAAAGTTCAGAGAAAACCACCTGAGGATTGGCAGGGACAGTCTTGAGAAGGGAGTCCTGGACCTGTGTGATCCGGTACTTTGTTTTGATGGTGTCAGAACACACAGGTGGAGTTCATTGCAGAAATAACTGCTCGCTGAATGGCAAGAAATCACCCAAGCTGGTGGTGGAAGTTGCCTATGTTTGGCTGTGGTATGAAACTATGGTCATTTTGTTTTCACTAGTAAAATAAACACATAAAAAAGCAAACAAATAAGTGTTTATTTAAACTATATTTTAAAAACTATGGCCCTGTCTTGGCTCAGTCCAAACCTGACTCAAGTACCTTTTTCATGTTCTGGAACACAGACCTCTTCTATTGTAATGACCTATTTTTAACATCAGTAAGAATCAGCCATTTACAACAGTTGTGCTCTAAGAAAACACATTGAAGTCAAAAGTTCCTCTTAATTCAATAACTTTTTTATATTAATGTATAGTCTTCAAATAATCAGCTACTTATTGGAAATTGTCTTGTATTGTAAATTGTATATACACGGGACACAGCATTTATTTAGTATGTAAGAAATCCTGGTATATGCCCATGGATTCTGGGACTATTTTAGAGCTCACAGTTTTCTGGGCTCTGCAATCTGCAATGGTCTGGCCCTCAAATCACAGGTTTAGTTTCCAGCCTGTTGAGCTAATAGGAGGACATGGGTCCTACTGAGAGGTTTTGTAAATTACTGGGAATGTGCTTTGCCAGGTCTTATAAGAGCCCTTTTCCTCCCATTGTCTATTTCATCAGGGCCATGAGCTAAGAGGATTCCCTAGCAAGATATTTTGTCTCCCCAGAGGTCCAAAGCACTAAGACATATGGATCATGAGCTGAAACTTCCAAACCTATAATTAACCTTTTATCCTTTTTAGATGATTTTCTCTGATATTCTGTTATAGTAATGGAAAGCTAAATAATACATGGTCATCTAGTAAAGATTATGCCCCTAAGCAATCAAATATCTCTCAGACATATGGTTCTCTGTTGCTGTGAGGTGCTCAGAACTAGTGTTAGAAAATGAGAAAAAGCAGCTTTTCCAAGAACCTACAAGCCAAACTGTCTCAATGTATATCTATCTGGTGGCAGAGCAGATATATTAATTATTTAAGTAGCAAATATATAATAGATACTCCTAACTTTACTTCTAAGTGGAATTAGCATTTCAGTTTCAATAAAGATCAATGTCTAAAAATCCAATTTCCAAACACCATATTTCTATAATTCAACATTATATCTATCACACTATTGGCACTATGGGAGCTTATCAAGCATTATCTTCATTCTGTGATTAATACACACTTTTTTGTGTGCATCATCTCTGATGTCAAAATCTATAATATAAAACTTTAGGCAAAATATAATCACTTTCCTAATTTAATCACAATAATCGCATAATAAGTAGTGTGCATGTAGCAGACATGTGAAGGCCAGTTTTGGAGCTCATCTCTTTGATTGCTAAAGTTCACAATTGTAGCATACTCATGTAATGTTTACGTGCAAATGCTGAGTGTACACTGCTGCTTCAGTTCATCATAAATAAGACAACGTCTTCAACTCCTCTGTTTCCAATTCCAAGATCAGAAAGTGATTCTTCCCCACACCCAGTTTTCAGTTATCTAGTACGTGCCCTGGTTTTCCTTTTAACTATGTAGAGGTGGATGGTTGATTTATAAGATATGGGCAGCTGCTTTAACAACTGTCAGGCAAGCAGAACTGAGTCTGTCCCAGGTGGAGATGGCCTTGAACTGCAATAGTGTGAACACTGGAGCAGAACAGTTGAGCTTGCATCAGCATCACACATATGTCATTACAAATAAAACAGAGAAAGTTCCCACATTGTAATTGCTCTGCCCAAAAGTGCTCAGAGAGCCATAACATGACCATAGAGAGTACACTAGGGCAATGCAGGTAAGGCCAGGACGACCTCTGCTATTTTAGAATACCTTAAATCTGAGGAATCTGTAATTTGGAGTGACAGCTTCATTTAACATCCACCCGATAGCATTCAGGCCTGGGTTGTTCTTGTTACTCACAGATGTTTTCTTGAATGTACACTGTCTTCAGAATCAAAATTCCCAACCATTACCAGGTATGGTGGAAACATGGCTGCCATCCCAGAAGAGGTCAAATCATTATGATTTCTCTAATCTGGGCAACATCAAAAGACTCTCTCTCAAAACAGTAAAAAAAAAAAAAAAAAAAAAAAAAAAAAAAAAAAAAAAAAAAAAAAAAAAAAAAAAAAAAAAAAAAAAAAAAAAAAAAAAAAAAAAAAAAAAAAAAAAAAAAAATTAAAAGGTTTTTTGGTCTGTTTTTTAATTAAGCCCCTAAGGTACTCTTTGGAGTCTGGACAATAAGCAGATGTCATCCATTCTGCAGAACAAAAGGCATTGGTTGAAAACTAAGGCAACTGCTGGGCTAACATTAATTCTGTCTGTGAAACTCAGGCACCTGTCAGAAACTATGAAATTAGAAGAAAATACAGCCAGAAACACCCCCAACCTTGTTATAGCCAACAACACCAGACAATCTCCACTCATGCTTTGAACAAAGGAAGTCTTACTGCAAAAAATGAGCCCATTTTAGTGATGCACATCCATAATCCCAGTGCTACAAAGACTGGGCCAAAAGCATGATGGGTTCAAGGCTACTCTGTTATGCAGGCAGACCTTATTTCCCAAATGCTGAAAAATGTGAAAATTTGAGAAATTGTATTGACAAATACTATCTTAAATTTTTAACTCTTGGTTTCTAGAAAGAAGCCACCCAGGGAAAAAAATGAGACCTAGTTAATCAAAGAAGGCTGATGGGCTTGATATATTTCAATATAAAAATGTATGTACTAAGGGGCTACCTTTCAATAGCTCACAAGTATTAAAATAGTTTCTGTAATAGTTTGGGTTGTAATTATTGAAAACAACCAAAAATAATAAGAGGTAAATTCACTAATTAAGTTTTAAATGTACACCTATTTAAAGAGACACTACATTCCAGAAGACAGGCTCTCCACTACTGACTGGAGTACTCCTCAACTGTGGTACCCTAGGTGTTTCATACTCTTCCAATAACAAAGAGAGGCCTTAAATCTAGACTTAAACTATCTCTTCATAGAAACCTAAAGGAAACAACTGAAGACTTTTGTTTCCAATGTCTTGAGTTCTAAGAAGCAAATGAATAAAGCCAAGTGGAAAACTGATCAAAGGCAATGAAACTTTTCAAAACAGAAATTAAAGTATTCTCTGCACACCTATCCCAATAACATACTTTCAAAAATGTTGCTGAATTTCATGGCATCAATGGATAACATAAATGTGCCAAACTCCCCTGTTCTCTCTACTTTCCTAGTAACTAAGTAGGAGGTTGGACAGGGCTGGGGTTTCGTTGCTACGAGGGCGACAAGACCTTAAGCCAACCCTATCATCTTTTCAATTTTCTTTGTCAATGAAAATGAGCTCCACCCATGGCCTTTGTTTTTCTTAGCTAAGAATCTTAATCAAGAGAAATACGGCAGAAAATTGAATAGACCAAGCCTATGATTTATGATTTTATTTTACTTATAGTAAATGTTTGAGATTTTTATGTATGTATACATGTATGTGTGTATATATAATATATATATAATTTCTGGGAGATGGAGAGGTGGCTCAGTAGTTAAGAGCACTTTCTGCTTTTCCAGAGGACCTGAGTTCAGTTCCCAGTATCTACTTCTACTTCAGACAACTCACAACTACCTGTAATTCCAGCTCTATGGTAGCTAATGCCTCCGGCTATAACAGAGAACTGTACTCATGTGTATGTACCCCACCCACCCACACACCATACACATAATTGTGAATAAAAAAAATTAATTCTAGTAACTAATAAGTACTGAGTAAATTTTTTTCTTCAAAATTACTTTGTTGATTAAAGTATTTTAATATTTAAGTAAAATGAATGGTTTAGTTTAACTGTAGCCAAGCATCTTCTACTATGTTATTTCTAATCAAATCCAATTTAAAAGGACAATGGAATAATATCCATAGCCATGTAATTCTGAAGCTGACCCTGAGCCTGGTTATTCAAATGAGAAAAGTGATATATAGATTCTGAAATAATGTTTGAGATTCTGAACTAAAAAAACCCAAGGACCAGAAATAATCCAGATGAATCATTTCCAGGAACCGGCACTCCAGAGGAGTATGTAATTCAGGAGCCACCTTCTTTTCAGACAAAATTCTATTTAAAATTTTAAATTGAAAAATTGCTACAGCATCCTACCAAGAAGACCAAAAACCCAATCCCTCACCACACTATGACATCTGCAAATAGCCAAGTTTGAGTTCCACTTTCTGGTCACACTTAGCTCCAAACTCACTTCCTTTAAAGCAACACAATTTCTGAACAGGATCTCCCATAAAAGAGCAGCATCTGTAGCTTTTCTTCTCTTGTTTTTCATTGCATTGAATGTCAGACAGCATTACTGTGACCCACTGTGTGAACAGAACACATGGGGAGCACTAGCTGCCTACTTTATTTTCTAAAAGTAAAGCTGTAGGCAACCTCTGTTAACCAAGAAACTGACATGTGAACATGAGTCATGACATGTGCTTTGGGTCAAGCTATGACATAGTAGCCAACTGAGATGGAGCTTCTTGTCAACTTTAAGTAAAACTGGCCCAGATATATAAGATGACATTTACGATTTACTTAGAATCCACTAACAGGACAGAGTGATAGAGTAATTTAATGAAATAGAATGAAATATTTCTCGTTGTAAATCTAATACTACAATTTATATATATTTAAAGTTTTCTGCAATAAAATGGTTTTTAATAGGTTATCCTATAAAGGCTAAGTAAGAATATGAAGAAAGGTATATAGAAGCCATGGAAGCATGCTGCTTACTGACTTACTTCCCATGGCTTGCTCAATCTGCTTTCTAAAAGAACCCAGAACCACCAGGCTAGGATGATACCACTCACCGTGGGCTGGACCCTCCGCCATTGATCACTACTTGAGAAAATGCCTTAGAACTGCATCTCATGAAGGCATTTTCTCAACTGAGGCTCCTTCCTTTCTAATGACTATAAGTTATATTATGCTGTCACACAAAACCAGCCAGTACGTATAGCTCAATGGTTAAGAGCACTTACTGCTCTTACAGAGAACCAAGGTTCAGATCCCAGCACACACATCAGATCACACCATCTGTAACTCTGGTTTCAGGAGATCTAACACCCTCTTCTGATCTCCCAGGTACAGAAACACATAAAATGTTTTTAAAAATAATAGCAAGCATATCTTCACTTTCAGGAAAGCCTTTAGTTTTTTTTTTTTTTTTTTTTTTTAATATCTCATGATTCTGAGTAATAGCTGGTAGTAAAATATATCTTTGATTAATATAAGTGGTAAATGGGTAAATTATCATTACTAATTACTAGCAATGTGATAAGCTTTATGAACAAAATTATTTGTAAATAAAAAGTCTGAGAGAAAACAATTCTTTAAAAATTTGTTTAAAAGATGGTTTATGGGCTCAAGCTCTGGGACCACAGATACAAATTATTAGATGTCCAACCTGCTAATGCTTGCAAACTGATCTATTGCTGGGAACAGCTAAAAAATTGGGCAATCCATGGATTAATCCATTGATTTTCGCTAAAATTTTCAAGAGACAAAAAGGGGTCATATGAGGCCAAAGCACAGCTGTTACAATAAGCAAGAGAAGTCACACTCCATGTAAATGCATCCTCAAGGTTTCATAATATGACTTACTGACACCTTACCCTCACCTCCCACCCCAGATACCACTACTGGAAACCTAACCTGGACATAAAATAAAAAGCAGGATTTACATCAAAATTTGAAGTAAGACTGTGTACAGCTGCGTCAGGTCTATTTGAAAGCCAGCCAAGTCTAGAACAAAAATCAAACTTAGCATCCCTCTAATGCACAAGACCCAACACTGAATCCTAACATGATTATGTGAAAGGAAAAAACTTTCCAGCAAGATAGCAGATGAGAAACCTTATCGATGCACTCAGGGAAAGGAAGCAGGCAGCATAAAAAAGGACAATAATTTCTATTCTTACAAGAGTCGGTAGCTGTAAAAGAAGTTAGCAAGCCAGGTGAGATTTCCATGGGGAAGCAAGCAACAGCTGTGGGCTGGAATCCCTGCCAGCCACAAGCAGCTGGGCTAGATGGAAACCTCTGGGAAGTGCTTCCTCTCACATACAGCAGTGCTGATGCTATGGACAGATGGACGATCAAGGACTGAATACATAACTGGCCGGGAGTCCTAGGAGCTGAAGAAGCCAAAGCAGATGTAGGGTTTGGTTGAGGTCAATGGGAGCCTTCAGACAGCAGCCTCTACCTCTGATGCCCTA
This sequence comes from Sigmodon hispidus, assembly GCA_004025045.1. NCBI lineage: Eukaryota > Metazoa > Chordata > Mammalia > Rodentia > Cricetidae > Sigmodon > Sigmodon hispidus. Next base: position 2,466 of record PVIH01009267.1, on the reverse strand, counting down.
CACACTGGCTCCTCAGAAAGAGCAAGCGAACTGCATCAGAGCCTTGTATACCCCACCACACCCAACCACCTGCAGGGAACAATCATCTTAAACATGACTAGAAAGCATGTTCTAGTCCTTCCACGTCAAGGACTCCATTAAAATCAGTAGGAACCCTCTGCAATAGCTCCTGTCCTACCCTGCCCTGCCCTGTACAATGATCCAGAGAGAGCGTCAAGGGGAGAAACTGAAAATCACAGCTGAACTCTGAGAATTTAGGTCATATACCATGTAACTGGCCTGTGTCACGTAGTTTTATGACAACCTAACACAATCTAAATTTCATCTAAGAGGAAGTCATCAATTGAGAAAATGTTTCCATACAATCAGGCTGTGGGCAAGCCTGTAAGAAATTTTTTTAATTGGTGATGAATGGAGAAGGACCCAGTCCACTGTGCATAATGCTATTTCTATGCTGGTGGTCCTGAGTTCTATAAGAAAAACGGCTGAGCAAGCCATGAGGAGCAAGCCAGTAAGCAGCACCCCTCCAATGGCTTGTGTATTAATCAGCTTCTGCTTCCATGTTCCTACCGTTTGAATTATTGTCCTGACTTCAGTGATGAACAGTGAAGTGTAAGTCAAATAAACCCTTTCCTCTCCTAGTTGCCTTTAGTCATGGTCTTTCATCACAGCATTAGTAACTAAGACATGGACTTAACCCAAATTTGGATTAATACATAAAACTAGAAGTGGAAACTGCACCTCTCCCATCAACATGGCTTCCTTCGAGAAACACCAGGAAGAGGGAAAAAATTCAGATCCATCTCTCCTAGAAAGGAATAATGATTAGTGTGATTTTTCAAATTAATGTATTTTTATTCTCTTATTATTTTGAGCTGTTATTCCTAACCTTATTTTAATTTTTAATTATTTAAAGTTGCCATCTTAAAAAATATTTTGTAATGATCTTGGTTTAGTTTATAGTTTGATCAATTTGTTGTAAGGTTTTCCTAAATATCTCTCTACCTACTCTACTATTGTGTATCTCATTCTTCCCACATAACCTATACTTTCCCTCTCATTTACACCTCTTCCTTTCTCTTTCTCATCCCCTTCTCTTTTTACTTAACTGTGCTATTTTCCAAAGCTCAGTGATCTCTAAACCCTGCTATAATAAGTACTTTCTGGCCCTGACTAACCAGGAGATCTTAACCAGCAGTCTCTAACAGACCAAACTTGAGCATAGCCAAAGGGGAAGGAGGAAAGAGCCAGGGAGACTCTGTGAGCTGCATCTAGAGAACAAGATGGAGGAAACACAGGTGAGCCACGGGCCACGTGGCAAGGCAGATTAATGAAAATGGGTTAACACACAAGAGCTAGCTAGAAATATCCCTGAGCCATAGGCCAAGCAGCATGTAATTAATATAAGACTTTGTGTGATTATTTGTGACCAAGCAGCTGTGGGCAGGCTATTTGGATTGCTGGTCTAGATCTCAGGATTATCAGGGCCAGAAACTACTTACTACACCCTGCAAAACCTAAGTTTCTCAACTTTCACCCATGTATTTTTTTTTTCCTCAACTGGAACACTGTCAATCCCTATCCTTCCCCAGCCTACATCCCTTCCACTCACAATCTTAGTCCCTACTAGCCAAATACACATCATGCTAACTTCATCTGCTGAACCTCCAGAAGTTACGGTACTGTAAATGATTACTGTTTTAAACTAGCTGGTATCAGATTTGCACAGTAGGCCTACCCAGTTGCTGAGTTGTTTCTGAGGTTAATATCTTATTCCAAGAGTAACACAAGGGTCATACCAGGTCTCCCAAGCATGTGGACTGCATGTCTAAACTTTTGAACTATAAACCTGAACTTCAACTTTACCACAACCTATTTCCACTCAAATACTGCAAACACTTAAGTGAAAGTGCATAGTTTGTTTAGAAAAAAGAAAAAAAAAAGAACTGGTGAAATATCCCTGTATCAATGCAGTAATATATATAAGAAAAAGATAAAGGCAGTTCAATCCTCCCCTAAAAAATACACAGTGATGGCACCTATTTCAGTTTATCATCTACTGTTGTATCCTAACACAACATGGAGAGGAAAGGGTTTATTTCATCTTAATTAGGGTGGTGTGCTTACAGTTCAGAGGTTCAATTCATTATCACCATGGCAGGCAGGATGATGGCTTGCAGGCAGGAGTAACTAAGAGTCCTACATCCTGCAGGCAACAGGAAGTCAACCAAGAAAAGATGGTGGATCTTGAGCTTAAGAAACCTGCCTGCCAATTCTACCAAAGGCAATCTACAGATTCAATGCACTGCCTATCAAAATCCCAACACAATATTTTTTGGACCTTGAAAGAACAATACTCAATTTCATTTGGAATAACAGGAAAGCCAGGATTGCCAAAATAATTTTACTCAACAAAAGAACCTCAGGAGGTATCACCATCCCTGACTTCAAGCTATACTATAGAGC